>UELU01147169.1:12491-30096 GCA_900490025.1 Megastigmus dorsalis
GTACTGGGTTTTGGCATTTATTATAACTATTAGCAATAAAGAAATAATTTTGTTAACAGAGTATGATCACTAAGATTCAAAAGCGAATATGTGCGCCTGCGCAAGAGATCTAGGGATTTTTTTCTTTATACAACTTTCATTTAAAAACAGTTACTACTACTAAATAAAAAAATAAAGAAATAAAACAATTTAATATATTTTCTAATGATTATTTCTCTTTAGTAATACAGGGGGGCGCCGCAGGCGAACAACATTGGGTCGGCGGGTAAGGAGGTTTTGTTAAAGAATGTTATATACTCAGAAATTTTATAGATCTATCATTAAAAAAAAAACATTTTTAAACAATTATTATATTACATCTATGTATTATAGAGCGGGCGAAGCCGCGATGGGGGGTGCTAGGCTAAGATATATGTATAAAAGAATATACATATTTTAGCATGTGATTTTGCTACTGAAGTTAAACAAAGCATCGTTAACCAAGCGATAATTGTGATAGATAATTGGGGAGCTGAAGGTCAACAGAGTTTGATTCTCCGCATAGATAAACTTTTTTTTAAATAAAATTATTAATATTTCATTTTTGTTTATAAAATTGTATAATTTATTTAAATTTCTTTAATCTAGTAGATATGGTATAGACACCGCACACAAGCTTTCAAAAAAACTATAAACTGTTTGCGTTCAATGAAAATATTTAATAATCATGAAAGATACACTGAGAAAAATGTCTAATTAAAATTTATTACACAATATAATCAAAATTACTATTTAATGTAGGAACGGATGGATATACTCGATTTATAACAAAAATTACTATTTTATATAGTAATTTTGATTACATTCATATTTTACTATTTAATATAGTAATTTTTGTTTGTGCACTGTAATAAATTTTACTGTCTTTCAAATAAATGAAAAACGTTAAAGCGAGAAATTAGACCGTATTATTATGGTTGTAGTTGCTTCTCCAGTTTTGGCTCAGCAGTTTCTGATTTTCGTAATGCAGTTCAATAAACAATTCTGTTACACTAGCTTTTTTTAACCTAACCTAACCTAACCTAATCTTACAAGATAATACGCTCGCTCATTATTGCACGCACGTTTCGCTTACGGAACTCTATAGGAAACGTTCTTATATATTAACCGATGAACATTTTGGCCACATGCGTGTTAGAAAAACTTAACGCCACCTGGATGTAGAAGTCGCATACATCTGAGCAGCAAGTTTGAAATGGAAAAGAATATAAGTTTTGAACCCGATCAAATGTATCTATACTATAGAAAAAAATATTTAAATGTTTTATAAGTAGGATAGGTCAAATCTAAAATGCAATAGCAAAAGAAAAATGTACATATAAAAACTTTATTACAAAACCTTACATTTTTACATTAAATCTTACATCCAAATCTTCGAAATGTAATACAATCCATCTGGTAACAATACCATATTCACTATTTTGCAGTAATTAATTTCGTCGTTATCTAGCTTATTCAAATCGAAATTATTTGTATTCTAAATTTTGTAAGCCATATAATTTTCGTCATAAAAACAATCTATTTACTGGAACATGAATTAATGTTTGTATTGAATTTATATTTTTATACTCAATTCGCTCGCCGATAGCACAATTGATTGGACTGATATAAGCCTCTAACTTACTAAAAATAGACAATCTTTTGTGCTCAGTATTCACAATATTCAAGCAATTCGAAAAGTCATCTAATATTGTATTTATATATTTTTTTCTGTTTTTTTCATTATTAACTTCAGTTAAGATTTCTTCTTTTAAAAGATTAAAAATACTTTGTAAAAATGTATTTGTTTCATTTAATATATAATTCACGTATTTTCTTGGAATTTTTTCTAAGTTTGAAATATTCGCACTGTACTTAATCACAATGTCTTTAAGCGGATCTTTCAATGAAGAACCTATATATGTATCATCGAAATCAGATTTATCTGAGAAATCATAGATCACAGATTCATCCGAATCACTTTCATCAAAATCATTTGCATCAGAAATTCTTATTTCTTGATAAAGACTGGTTATCTATATGTACTGATTCTACATTTTTATTACGATTAGTAAGAAGAGAATTGTGTTTTTATAAAACATGTTTTCTAAATGAGCTAAATGCGCTATATGCTCGATTACAGTCTTTAATGAAACACCTGAAATTACATGATATGTGAAAAGTTGAAATATGATCTAGTAATGATCTATATTCTTCAAACGAATATTGACAATAAATACAAACTATCTTATCCATTTTTACAAAGCTGTATTTTAAATTTACCATAGACGAATATGCTCGATAAGTTCTGTAACTTGCAAGCTAACTGAATCGATTCCAAGGTTCGAGGTGGTTGGCAAGCCACACAATATCTTCAATTTCTGAAAAGTATAAGATAATTTATATTTATGCATCTAGCTGGAATGAAAAAATTAAAAGAACGGTCTTCTCACCATTTAATGATTCGAGCTCCTCATTATTCAAAAAATTCGCATGTTCCCTTGGATCCTTCTGCTTTATGATATTTCTCTCTCGTAAAGTTGTCTTTATGTAATTGTAGTGATTCCACAACTTTCCATTAGGTGTTAAAATCTGGTTGCCTTGTCTAAGAGATGCTATATAATAGATGCTCGGATGTTCAAACCTAAACATTGAACATATTTCATTTGCTAGGACTTCAAAGCATTCTCTCTTGATCCTGAAAAAATATGTTTATAAGAAAAAATTATAAAATTATAATATCTAACTTTAGCTTATTAAAATAAAAAATATTTTTAGTTACTGAAATTTATCTAAAATTTCATCTGGCCTAACATCTTTAAATAAATAGTTTTTTTCTCTATTAATTACTTCTCACACAAGTAAGGATTTGATATTTTTTGGCAATGGTAAATTAAGAGCTGCAGTCGCTTTGTATGAAGTAAAAATAATCTTGCCGTTAACTGTTTTTTGCAAGTAATCTTGGAGTCCCTTAAATGATAAATATCCTTACAGAAATTCAAATAAAAGTAATATAAAAAATAAAGAATAATATAAAACTGAATTAAAAGTAGCGAGTATAATTTAATTTTGTGAGATATAATAAAGATAAAACTTACTGTACTAATATGTACTTCAACGGCTTCTTCTACATTCTGCCTATTTACAATTGGTTGTAATACAGCATCGTTAGCTACGACATTTTCTACAACATTCGCAACAGCTTTTATTTCCAACTCATCAATGCCTGGCTGTAATAAATAAACAGAGTCAAAATGTTTTCTTATACGAATATACAACAAATATTCACCTGTAACCACTAGACAGTTTACCTGATCGTTACCTTGATCTTCCATGCTTCAACTATATACACAAAGCTTAACTATGAAAAGTGAAAAGGAAATGAGGTTAGGAAATTTAAAATCATTAAAGATGCAATGTTAAAATGAAATAAAACGATATAAAATATCAGCCACTCAAAATCATACAAGCATGAAAAACTTTGCAATAGTTTAAAGAGATAGGAAATGTATACTTACGTTCTATTAAACAGAAAAAACTGAGAAGAAGTAGCTGCTGCACTAAACCTTTTCAGTGTGCGTTTTCAACGGTCGCCGGCCGGGAGCTCGGCGTTGTAATTAACCTAATCTGACAAAATCGACAGCGCCACGTAGGGTTTCGTAAATATAAATTTTTCCTACATTTTATAATAAAACTTATCACTTCCAGATGGCAGTTGCATAAAAGACTAATATTTACTATAGTGATAATAAATTTTGCTATATTCATTGCAGAGATTGTTATTTTATGTAGTAAAAATTATTGAATATACAGGAAAATTTACTTTGCATTATAGCAAATTTTGAAACTATTAATTTTTACTATATTATATAACAATTTTTATTAACGTAATACTACTTTTTCATGTATATTTAAGTAAAAATTATTGTACATGTAATAATTATTATTATATGTATAATAATATTCTACATAAATCGACTATATCTCATGGTTACTATATAATTTAGTAATTTTTATTACAACGATAATAAATTTTAATTAGACATTTTTCTCAGTGTACATTATTGATTGCGAAATATTTCCATGCAAGAATATTTCGCAATCACAGATGCGGTCTAGTCGTTTGAAAGGTACACTGTTGTTTAGACCTTTGAAAGGTATATCAAGGCCGCTGTATAGGATGAATCTGTTTCTTATATAGAATCGGAAAGTGATGGCTTGCTCGACAGGGCAGAGATTGGCCGGATACAGTGTGAAAAATCGAATCGAATGAGTGCCGAGGAAAGCTACTATACCTATTATATGCGAATTTTGAGCGCGCAGAGCGACATAAGCAGAACTGAGGAACCAGGCTCGATCAGTAGCGGCGTTTTGCTTCGAAGTGGAATTAAAAAGCCGAGAGAATGCGCCGGGGATGGTCTTGATCCCGCAGCAGATATTGTTTCAGCAATCTACAATATGGCGCACTGTGGCCGCTCCCCGGCTATATAAGCAGCGGTTGCTCATCCTATTTAGGCTCGAGGCGCGAACACATGGGGCTCCTCGCCGCCTAATTAGTTTTCATCGTTATTCAAGAAACTAATCCAAAGGCCGGGAATTCATCACGCGCCGGGGCTTATCGCAACGGCACGGCCGGCCCTCGGCGTCGCCGACACACTCGCCTCGACACTCGCTCCGATGGCAACGGACAGAATGGCTCTTTAATATGGGGATACGTAAACGTTGACTCTCGTACTTGAAGCTCGTTCTGCTTGGCCGATCGCAGGGTAACTCCTCTCTGACGGTCCCAACGTGTCCGATAGGATAGGTTTGCATAATCCACGTGTGGCTTCAGTCTGCCTGCCATACAACATCGCGACACCGACTATAATTAACATTTTTCCCACCCTGGCTTCCCTTGGCCAGGAACCCATCTAATGTGAAACAAGCGATTAAAGGCTCGGCAACCCATCCAAGTATAAAAGTTCTGCCGCTGCTACCTCCCTCGACTTGTTCCGCGGGGGCGTTTCGTAAATGCTGCCGGCAGTCTTTCAGGCCCATAGATGACTTTCTATTTGCTGTTCGTTGCTAGCACTTATTGAGTAGTGCAATACTGTCAATACTATAAAAAATAGCAATACTAGCAATTCTCTTTATAAATAGCTTATTCATCAAAATCTCATGTTGCATGGAAATTTTCTAATTGAATATCTTCTACTTGCTTGGAACAACTTGGAATCCTGGCCAAAGCAATCTATAGTTATCGAACTGAAGTCGTAATTTGAAATTCCGTTAGTACTACCTTTATTCGAGGTATTGAATTTATCAATATTATTTGATTTTATTGAAAAACTAAGTAAAAATGCTTATTTATCAGATTATTAAAGGCTCTAATCAGATTATTAATGTACATTGATTTACCTGGATTCTGTAAAGAAAATGAGTATTGTTGGTAAAATCGATAAAGTCTGCAGTTCCGCAAATTATTTTAGTTTGTTTTAATATATTTACCACGTGTATAATGTAACAGTAATTCTGATGTATAACTTAAGGACGTTTGGCAGTAATTTCGAAAATGTAAAAAAATTATGAAAATTTAATGTGTCATTTCTTACATATAAAAACTATTCAATGATTTTTTTCAGAATTTTTTACCGTTTCATTGCCGAGTAAATCAAAGTGAATAAAACAAATTTAACACGTATTCTTATGGGGCGTAAGGTTTGATACGGAAAATAGTCACTTATTAAATGTGCAAATTTAATATGAAAATTCTTATCGCCTAAATTAGACTTTTTTCTTTATTTTAGTGGTAGCTTAAGGAAATTGACCGTTTATTAGTATTAAAAATTAATTAATTTAACCATAGTATAAATATTTTACATTAGCTGATCGTTAGACTTGGCAACACCGCTTTTCAATAATTAAGGAGGTTAAGCGATAATTCAAAGCATTGGCTTCTCCGGCACGATTCACGAGTCGCGAAAAATTGATTGCAATATATGAAACCAAATTATAAATTCTAATATATTATTGTAGAAAAAATATGAGTAGGGAAAAAATATAACAATTTTTTTAAATGCGTGTAACTTTATTAACATCTTCGTAATTTTTTGTATATAAAAATATATAAATAGTTGAATAAATTAAGCGAAGATCAAAAAAACTAGAACTATAATATATCAATTTCATTGATTTGTAAGGCTACTTTTTGGTGATATCTTAAAGACTATAACATTTTTGGTATTAGATTAAGTCTAAAATCTTTTGAAAACATTTCTTATATTACATGTAATTTCTAAATAATTATTTATATTATCACAAGTTTATAATAAAATTATATTACTGTTAATTTCAAATGATCTAATATTTTTTGTGTAATTTTTTTAGTTTGGATTATATGCGGTTTCTTATCAGTGCCTCCTTTTAACAATGTAATCGTAGCCTATTCTCCTTCGTTTTTATACTTAGTAATAATTGCACTGTAATCTATACCTTGCGTGGCTAATCTTTCCAACATTTTTTTGGAAATGATAGTTTTAAGTGGAAGCAATTTAGTCATATTCTCTTTCACTAGTACATTTAAATTCATTCTATCTATAATACTTTGAACAGATTCTGAACTTCCTACTAAATCGTCGATAGATATTTTATTAATAGCTAACTTTTCTATTAATTGAATGTCTACTTTAACATTATGTACGCCATCACAGGATAGATCCATTAAGTCATGTGCTAATACTGATAATTTATAGCTAGTCTGTCTTTTAGGATAAAGTTTTCTAAACAAAGATAAACTATCTGCAAATCCATAAATAATTTGTTCAAATTCTTCTAAAAGCGAACATTCTTTTAAAAGATAAATTAAACGGCTTGAATCAAAATTGCAATTATGTGCAATGAGTACGCATTTTTTTTCAGCATTTTCAAATATTCTAAAATTTTTTTTGCTGCAGTTCTTCGCGGTACAGAAGCCACAGCTTTCCCAGCATAAAATAACTGTTTCCCTACTTTCGTTAGTCCTTTTACTTTTGATGCTAAACTATCAATAGCGCAAGTAGGAGTAACATATGAATTAAAAAATAAATTCTCGCTTTATTCATATGAAATCCACCAGTTTCTAAATCAAAAAAGACAAACGCTATTTCCGAAGTATTATACAATAAATAATCAGATAAAGTTTCTATTAAACGTAGTTCATTAGTAAGTATTATTTTCATTATTTTCTAGTCTATTTCGTAACTGAGATCTTTTTATTTCATTTAGTCGACCCTTTTTTTTTACTATAGGTGTAATTTCTCTATTGTACCTTTTCAAAGCTTTTTTTTCTGCATACTCATTACGATGAAGCATGGATGAGTATATTGGTAAATCTAATTTCTGGAAAGTTTCTACGAGATAATTATCACCAATATTCTTATGAGCAACTATACAAGCGAAACGAAAATCGCTTGACTCCGTCGTACTGTATGAATGGGATTTAGGGCAATGACTACTCATAACGTTATTTAAACTTTCGTTAGCTTGCGACGAACCTGCTAGAGCGAATTTACGACTATTTTGGGCCAAGTTTTCAAAAAGAATTGAATTTTTGAAATGACGGCTATTGTCATAATTTTCCTGGTCTTCTTTAAATTTACAAAAACTACCACAATTGGTGAGATTATCAAAAATATGATAAGGAACATTTCTTAAACCAGATTCAAATTCTGAAATGTTGCCCTTATTTTTCTTTATAATGTTCGAAAAGCAATTTTGTAAATATTTAATAGCGTCGTGAGATAACTCTCCATCAGGGTTCGTAGCTTTATTATTTTTAATTTGATACAGAGCTTTTCCAATCCCTTTCTTAAAGTGATTCATATCACACTGTTTGATTATTTTGTGATCACTTGCTTCTTGAATTGCAGCTAAGCTGGAGCTGTTGTTATCACCAATAAAAACTCCAGCTTGTAGATTGGACTCTTTTAAAATATTACTTCTTGTACATAACTAAACAGAACCATCAGCCTCCATGGCCTTAGCACTACCATAAAAATTCCGGCGGCAATCGTGAGCTATTGTTTTTCCAGTCTTTGTTTGCATGTCACATAATGAACATCTTTTATTTCTTGTGCAAAAATCGAGCACTTTTCCTGTATTCAATCCTATAATAGCACTAAAACCATTTAAGCTGTCATACTTAAACCCATTGGAACGTTGGCTCCATCCCATATCGTAGGATACAAAGATTCTAACTATCTGTTTTTCGCTCTCGTTTTCAGTAGGCTCTATATTTACTATTAGAAATCCATCTTTCAAATCATCGAGTCTAAAAATTAAAAAAAGGAAGCAGCTCAGAAATAATCTTTGTTTAAAATAACGTACTTTTTTTCTTTATTTATCAAAAATGATATGAAAACTCCATTAAACTATTTATTACTCATACATTCTTATGAATAACATATTAAATTTGTAAGCGATCAGTATTAAAATTAATTGATATTGTAAATAAAGACATTGTAAAAATCGTAGAATAATAATATAATAATAATTGTACATAAGTATTAAATTTGTATATAACCAGTAAAAAAATTAATTGAATTGTAAATTAAGAATGTACATTGTATATAAGGTAAAGGTACCTATGATGAAACAAATTTGAGGTCGATCTAGATATTTCAGTTAATAATTAATTATATTTTGATTTTTAAACTTAAATATTTATATATATTAAAAGTTTGAGGTTTTAGAAAGCAAAAAAAATTATTATAGCTTAATTAATTCTTTAAAATTAATTTTGTTTATAAAAATCTGGATTAACTCCTATGTACGTATTATGAAACACTGATTTTACCCCTTGTCCTGGTGTTCCATAAACGATGTCCCTATTATGAAACAATTATTTTGACATACATATTAATAAAATAAAATGCATAATTTTCATTAATACATGTTTATTCAATTAAAATTTCATTGAGTTAAATTGAATAAATATTAATTAATAGAAATACATAAATAAATTACAGGAATAGAATTTTTGTAAATTACGAAAGTAGAACACATTAGATGTTTAATCATCAACAATAATATACAGATGTAATAAAATTTTAACAACACATTTTTATAAATTATCAGGCGGCTTCTGTTTTAATTCGCTTTTGAATTTCATTGATTTTTTCTTGTAATTTTTTCTTTTCCTCTGCTATTTTTTTCTTCTCTTCTTGCAGTTGCTTTTTCTTCTTTGCTTTTTCTTCTTTAAGTTTTTGCGCCTGTTCTTTTTCTTCCTGTATCCTTACCCACTCATCGCTAGTTCCAACTGATGGTAAATTAATTTTACCATTTTTCATAAGTTTAAGTCTTTTTTTCTTAGGTATATATTCTGGTGGCATAACAAATGCTTTCGAAAAAGCTGTAGGTTGTTCTGATTGGTATTCTATTAAAGAAAATGATAAATTATAATTATAAAATTACACATAAATTTAGAATATGGTTTTCTAGAAATACTGACCTGGCTGATTTGTTAATGAAGAAGTAGTTTCTTTATCAACCGTTTTTTCATGATATTGCTCAGGATTGACATTAGCAGGTTGATCGCTTACTTGACTCTCAATGACTTCCTTGTGCTGAACATTCTTGACTTGCGTTAGAGGTTGTACTTCACATAAATTAACCACTCGATCGTCTACAGATACTTCTTCAACATTCCTGATAATCGCTGAAATGTTATTTTTAAAAATGAATCTATTTATCACTGTAACTCGAGCAGACTATTTCAACCTTTTTTATACAAACCTGTTTTGCTGATTTTTAGATCTACAGTGTCTGTCTTAGATGTATTATTATCAATCTTTAAAAGTGGAAATAAGGAAAAGTTGATATTTTCGATTTCCAAGCTACTTAATTCTACTGCATTATCATCTATAAGTATCATTTCTTCGTTCAAACATCCCAATGACACATCTTGATTAGTAGTATTATCTAAGCTACTGTTATTCGTAAATGGATCAATGGGTAAATCTTGTATTAGACTATCATCTAATACTAAATTTATATTGCTAACGAGTTCAACATTTTCTGCGACATTGGGAACTGTTGTTTTATGTACTGGCTTCTTAATTATAATAACTTTATGATTATCTAATGTTGAAACATCTTTAATTGTTGGTTTCTTTTTTTCATGATTAACTAAATATATAAAAGTGGATCAATGAAAAATATCATACAAAAATTAAATAAAATATTTTTTGAATAGTAAAAATAACTTGTAAATAGTTAATATTTCATGTAAATATTAAAAAAGATGAGTAAATAAATTATAATAATTACTATTCATGTAAATATATAGTATATATTGTAAAAAAAATTATTTTAGGATTTGAGTATGTCAATGATTTTAAAATATAAAATTTTTAATATAAAAACTAAATGTGTATACCCGAAGAAAGAGAAGTGCTCTTAATCGAAAGCCAGTATTCAAACAGTCCTTTTTTGTCGAAGTCACCTGTCCAATGTTTACTCGGTTCAGCATCCTTAAACTCTTGTGACAAATAATTACTAATATTTTTTTCAAAATTAAGTAAATGTTCACTTTGACTTTCTATATTGTAAGGACTATCTGAAGATATTTGATTTGGATCTTGATTTTCATTATAAACTGATCGTTTGTTTTTCTTTTTATTTAAAATTTCAAAATCAATTGCATTCGGATTAAAGGGCATAAGCCTAGCAGCTTTAAATCCATTTATCACAGTTTTTGCTTCATCTTGATATGAATTTAAAGCAAAGTTCAAAACAGCTGGAAAATGTTCTTTTTTTTAATCTTGTTATATTATTTTGTATTTTCCACTTATAAACCATTTTACGCCAAACATCCTTAAAAGGATGAAAGAAAGCAATGTCTAAAGGTTGTATAATGTGCGTTGAGTTGGGGTAGAGTACAATGATCTCAATCTTATTCTCTCGGCAAAATTTCACTAGTGGTATGGTGACATGTCAGGCATGTCCATCCAGGTAAACTACAATTGGAAATTGTATTTGTTTTTTTATACACCATGGATAGAATATATTTATCACGTATTCTGTAAATAATTTTGCTGTCATCCGAGATGTTTCACTGACACCAATACCCCACCCACTAGGAATATTATCTGTCACTTTTTTAGGCACATTTTGTTGACCTGGATATATAATTAAAGGTGGTCCTCTTATGCCTTGTGCATTGTAGATAAACAATGTGCTGAGATTTTCTTTCTCGACAGCATCTTCTACTTTATACACAGAATAAGCTCCTACTTGGGCGAGAACTTTTTCTGGTTTAGGACATAGCTGAATGCTAGTCTCGTCACAGTTGAAAACACGTGAAGGATTAATATCTATCAGATTCTTGTTTTCCAGGTAAGTTCTGACTTCATTAAACCAGCCTCTCAAATCTTCCTCGCTGATAGAAGCTCGATTGAGTGTAAGAATCTGCGCTGTTCTCATTGTTATATTAGGATGACGTCTCTTAAAGCCTTCATACCAGTGTCGACCTGGTCGCCCATCTGTGAAGGGATTTTTCAAGCCTAAATCTGTTATATATATCTGAACACTATCGAATAATTGAGACTTGGTGATAGAATGCCCACGCTCAGCACTGTACACAATCCAATGTGCAATATCATTTTCTATATTGGGAGGTAGAACAGTAGGTGGTCCAATTTTACAATTAATTTTCTTTGGGTTTCTAGCTTTCTCAGCATGGTCGTAGCTGGGACACCATACGTATCTGCTGCTTTCCTAAGTGTAACACCTTGAGAAACAGTTTCAAGAGCTTGTCGCACTTCTACTTCAGAATAATTTTTTCTACTTTTTCTATCACTTTTATTCTTTATCTTTACATTTTTCTTTTTCTTTGCATCACTATTTACACGACTATTTACAATCTTAGAGCAACTGCTTTTTGCATTTGCTTTGTACTTTTCACTCACTTTTTTTGACATGGCACTTTTCTTTGACTCATCATCTTTCGAATTTTTTTTCTTCTTTGTAGAACCCATCTTTATGCTTCTTTAAGTACTTAATTAAAGCCTGCAACATTAAATAAAAATTTTAAATTATAAGTTAAAATTACTCACTGATTTTGAGGTTAGGTTTATGATTTTCGAAGAAAACAGGAAATTATACTTACTTTCGAGATATATAAATTGTAAAAAAACAATTACAATATCTTCTTTTCTAGTATCATTCACAAATACATAATATCCAATCGATTATTATAACTGAAAATGTAGCGTAAGTAAGTATGTGAGTTTCATGAAACCGACACAACGACAGTAGCGTGTGCGACCCGATTTTGAAACAGCGTGAATTCCTGTTCCATAAAGACGGACTAAACGAAAAATTGTGTACCGAAGATGAAACATTAAATAAATAAATAATAAATAAATAAATGCGTTTCATGGTTTCACTTTTGATATTATGAATTAAAAGTTTGGATTCACAACATGAGCAAATCATGTTTTCAGACATGTGCTTCAAGTTAATCACTCTGTAACCTTCTATAGGATAGAAATCAAGCTTCTCATTTTTCTCGTCAGTGGATTCTTTTTTCGTTTGCACTTTTTTATTACTTTTACCCATTTGCGAACATTGCTGTAGACGCTTTATTTTTTTCTTATTTGAAAACTGTCCATGCCACTTTACTTGCGGTTCGGCTGACATGTTGAGGTTAACTCAGCTATTCGGTACCGCAGTGCAGCGTGCTACTATAGGTACCCAACCTGCCGGTTTTTAGACGCGTACAACGAGTTCCAATTACCAACCTTTAAAAACATATTCATCTTCAATTATGCTGTTGCCAAGTCACACGGCAATTTTCATAATGCTTAATATAAATAAATATTAAAAAATTCATAATAAAAAAATTTATTTATTTAGAAATCAATTGAACATATTTTACTGTTCCAATAGTGTTATTTTTTGCACATATAATTATTTTAAGTAGCACCCATATCAAAGAAGTTAGGTTGGCAATACTCAACCATCTAATGCATAAGCATAGGAGATCCCCCCGCACCGCTATCCCTTCTGAAACTCTATCAAACGTCCTTAAATTTGTCACAATATTTTAATTTCTTGTTGTTCTTCCGTCGCTTCGGATTTTAATATGCGCAGCTCAACAACTGAACGCGGTAAGATAATTGTTTGTAAGCCTTGAAAATTAAGTTCTCGATTGCTTAGTGGAGAAAAGTGATTAAGACTCATTGTTCTGATCTTACTTATCCATTAATTAATAGAGCTTTTTATTTACTACGAAACTTACAAAAATTGATTACTTAATTAATTATAATTTTTAGTACTAAGGCTATATCTAATTTTCATAGTTTATGCAGCGCGAGAAAAATATCTGTAAATTACGTTATTTAATGATTCTTTATTTAACTACTGAGGTGGTGACTATCGAACACAGTTTTAAGTTAAAATAGTTGTAGCTTTATGAATATTATATTTTATATCGTTCACCCTCAATCTAATTACATAAAATATTGGGCATGAAATTTTGTTGCAGGTCTTACGCTTTTGATGCAACGTAGCTTGTTTTAAAAACTTATAAAAGATGTTTTTTACAAAAATAAGAAGATAAGATTTTTTTTATAATCCTTTTTATTGCTTCCTCATAGAATTTAGACTGTGTTCAAATCTAATAAAAAATAAAAATTGATTCTAAATGAAAATTTAGGTAAGGTTTACTTTTAGGATTGTAAGAAATATTGTCAAAGATTAAAGAATAAGAGATTAACTGTGTTTCGCTTTGGTACTGTCAGGTGGAGCTCGTCAGGAAGGCGCAGACAGACCTTAATTGACACTTTATTTTTTAAACATTTACAATATGCATTTGAAAAAGCATTTAATTACTTACAAAATTGGAGACCTTATTTTTTAAAATATGACTTGCGTCATTCATTTATTATTTTGAAAAATGTCATTTTTTTAAAATTAGGTTATAATTTTTGAACCTGTTAATCAATCCTTATTTATAAACATGAATTTTCTAAATTTTCAAGCATTAAGATTTAATATTTTTTCAAAAAATAAAGATATGAAAAAATCTATTTTCTATGGCATTCGATGACAGGAATAAAACTGCTCTAATCTTTTCAAAATTATATTGTTCCCTGAGAGCTGTATATTTTTACAAACATTTGGTTATTAAGATTTGAAGATATTTTATTTTTTGTGATACTTAAGTATTTTTTAATTATTTTTAAATAAAGAGTGGTTTGATGGATTTTGGCGTTGGACGTTTTATTTTATTTGTCCTCACAAATAATTTCAAAATATCAATTTTTAATTATGATTATTTAATATCTGAACAAAGATATAGGTATTTTTTCATATACTTAACGAGATATTGTATTATAGGATTTTAAAGTATCCTAAATAATATTGATAATAATTTTTAAGTCTATCATTAATTATAAATAAAGTAATTTTCATGTACCGTGACCAATTAAATTTTTATTTCATTTTCAATGTTGTTAACTGTTATAAATGATTTTGATCATTGATTCATACGTATTTCCTTGTCGAAATTTTTTTTTATTTTCGTTAACACAAGTTGCCTGTATTTCTCAATTAAATAAATAAAGAATAGTAGCGAATAATATTAGTTGAAATTTTTTTTTATATGTTGACTACTTTATACAAATTCTTTTCTTATAAATAATATTATTTTATCAGGAGAAAAGCATTTTCAGAGAAAGCGAAAAAAAATTCATACAGCTACAGTAAGTGTAAGACAACCTATAATTATTGCTTTATATTGATCGACAAATAAAATTTAGTTTTTACTTTGTGCAACAGATATTTAGTAGAGAAGTATGCTTTTGTATGTTTTTTCCCACTTTTTATACAACTTTAGTATATACTGAAAAAATGGTCTATTAATGTTTACTATATATTCTTTAATAATGGCGAAATCGACTTTATATTTGAGACCACTTACTACATTTATCAAAATTATTGATATAAGCTGTATGAAATTTTTATAAAGTGTCAATGCAAAATTTGCTATTTCAGTATAGTATAAGATTATGAATTCAAAAATAAAAATTCCACATTTCTGACGAACATTTACTATATATGTAAGAATTTTTAGCAGAGGGTATAGCAATTCTTGGAATATGCATATTAATGTTTCATAGGTATTATAGATAGCGGACGAAATTTTAACCTGAAAGGCATACGGTATTGACATTATAACTCGCTGAAAGTCATTGATAACACAGGCCCACAAAGAAAAAAAGTACCCTGAACTGCAGTTAAAACCACCTTATTCCTACGTATTTGAGCCTTCTAAACACGAATTTGAAATAAAAAATAGAAGTCGCTCTGCGTATTTTTCAGATAACTTAAAAAAAACGAATTTCAAGATATCTTGAGTTAAATATTAGCAGAAACTGAAATTTATAGTCAATTAATTATCTTTTATTTGATTCTTAGTCCTACTCCATTTCATAAATGCAATCAATAATCTTCTATGTCGATCCCTTGTTTTTATTGTTTTTATTACGATAATATAATATCAATTTCTTTTACACGTTAGAGACAATTCACAGTGAGAGATTAGTTGTATCTAGTCACAACTAGTGACGTATATTTTATATGGGACCGTATTATATCGGACGCGGGTGAGGCGAATTGCGCGTATAACTCCGCAGCGCAAGGAGTTTTACGCGACGGATAAAAATGCCGCGACGCGAGAACGGCGAATACTTAATATAGGCGGTGGAAGCGACGCGAGGTCGGGTATATAGTCACTTTTAGCGGCGGATTATTGGTTCGCTTTCTGGAGGGTGTCGAAGAGCAGAAAGCAAACGATAGCCGCAGAATCGAATCGATCCCGTCTGCTTGCCGCGTCTTCCCGCGTCCTCCCTCGCTCCTTACGTCATATACAGTAGTGTTGGAGTGATGTTGTCCAATTAGCGTTTGTTAGCCGAGGGGCGGATGGAGCTGCGGTTGTCGAAGCGCTAGTCGAAGCAGTGCTCGGGTGCCCAGACACTCCTATATAGTATATATATAGGAATAGCCTCACCCTCAGCAGCGCCCATTGGTAATTAACGGAGTATTAGTTGCGCGCGATTGTAGTAGAATCGAGTAAGTGGCCCGGCTGACTCGCGGTCCTGGTCCTCCCGCAGCCAGATGCCGCTCCGCTCCCAGAGTCCTCCTATATAGTCATCGCGCTCGGGGGTCGAATAATGGGCCGGGGGAAGGAGGAGAAGGCGACGGCGACGAGCTGTTCGGTCGCAAACGTTGTGCAGGCAGGGGACGACGGAACGACGGATCGGGCGGGCGAACATTGTGCTCGGCAGCGGTGAGCGTCCCGCTCAGCTTCATTGTGTGTGGCAACCGGATTATGCTTGCTTCTCCTCCGCTACTCCCGCCCTCCCTCCCACCCACCTCGTCTATGTAGCGGCGCAAGGTTATCGTGGCACTTTTTTTCTATTCTGGTTTCCTCGGACAATGCATAACGTGCACGTTGACAATGGAACGATACCATCGCTCATGCCATTGCGCGCGCATGACGTCGTTACTCTTTACGGCGCGCACTGACCCTCTTTTCAATTTTCCCGGGACCTTCCGCTCCCGGTTCCGCTGTCTCTCTGCGCTGGCTACCGGAATGCCTTTTACTTATTTCCGAACTAATTTAGCGTTGTGCACCTTTTGCGTTTCCAAATACCCCCCATTGTGTCCCGCTCAGCGCGCGAACCATTCTATCACTTATCATATAGAGTTTCTCGGTATTCTCGGCAATTGGCCAGAAACAAATAGAATAGAAAATCGACAAGTGACTATGTTTTCTCCGCGATCAGTTACGCTGAATCCCTTCATGTATATAGCAGCAGATGCCGCTCCGGGGGCGTTGCCCGTCTCTTGAGGCATCGGCGCAAGTTATTGCGATTAATAAAAGTCGTCGCGCGGCTGATGAATAAGCTTTGCTCCTCAAGCCTCGTATTAGGAGCGTATAAGAAGTTTTCTCTAGCCAAAGCAGCAGCAGCTGCGTGCAAGCTCGTTAAGGACGTTCTCTTGAAAATCAACTTTGCCTAACTATTTCTATAACTTTGTATATAAGTTAATAAAGTTACCCTTTATTCATTTATGCAATAATAAATAGGGGTAGCGGTATTAAAATTTGAACTATTCGAAATCAATGTTTCGACTTTTAACGTGGGAAACATAGGCTGAGCATGAAATAGGGACAGGTATTCCTGTAGTATGAATTGAGTTTTGCCTAAAATTTTTTGAAAAACTAGTATGTTATACTAGACTCAAAAAGGAATAGATACGCATAAAAATAATTAGGGCTTGCTGTACTAACTTCAAAGATATAGCTGTCTGAAAATCAAAATTTGACGGATTTTTCGATTTTTTTCAATTTTTCGATTTCTTTTTTTTTCGATTATTTTACGTGAGAGACAAAGAGAACGTCCTTAAAAGCTGCGCCAAGATGCCTTGTTAGCTCTCGCGGCGAGCTTTCTGTATATATGCGGATTATGATTTCTGCGAGGAGGCGACGAAGCAGCCAAGTGAGACACGTATCGTTCGCTCGCTCGCTTGCGTGCCGCTTCATTATGAGTCAGTTGGAGTC
>UELU01147170.1:0-22276 GCA_900490025.1 Megastigmus dorsalis
CTATCATTATATTACTGTTATCACTGTCATTTATTATCAACGTCATTATTAATAGTGTTTATAATTATAAATGTTGCCACTGAACGAAACACGCGCATCGATGATGGCAAATAAGACTCGAAGAATGTTGAATGTGTTTTTGTGCGCTAATGATTGTACATCGCTCTCTGCGAATAAATCGGCGAGAATTATGATTTTTCTCAGAAAGAATTGACGGAAGTGTTCAGATTTTTGGGGAAATAGAAAAAAGAAAGAATTAAGGATAAATGCGGGATTTCGGCGAAACTTCGGAGCTCGAAGTACTTACTCTATATGTATATTAAAAAGAATAAAGGCGATCGAAAGTTTCGTTGCAGTTTCGTCGCATCGCACATTAGCACAAATCTGTCTGATTTCTTTTCTTTCTTTTTTAATTTAATTTAACAAACTTGTTTTTATTTGCGAATAATTGTATACGTGCTACTCGAAGATGTCGATCAATTTGAATAATTTTATAATAGATAGCTGAGCGCTGGGAATTTTTTACCGTGAAACAAAAATGAAACAGTGCTTAAGGTAATAATAATCGCCGAGGGTGAATGAATTTAATATTTGGCTCGAGTCTGTTGATTTTTTTCCTCAAAAAACGGACTTAGGGCACTCCGAGAAGTCGGCAGCGCGGCGACGACGATATTGTTAATAAGCAATTAGAAAATAAAAAAAAATAATGAAAAAAAAAGATAAAAAAAAGTAAAAAAATAATGCGAAAGAAACCAGAAGCGACGTTGTAGTTTAAAGTGTGCCTGAGAGCGCAAGAGTGCGTGGGAATGAGTCTAATGTGAATTATAAATATTGTGCGATCAGAAGAATCGACAGCGACGATTTTAAACGCAGAAGTAAATATATATTGTAAATTAATTATATCGTAATCGTGATCAAGAAATGCTACGTGACGACGAATTGAGATTAATATGAGAGGAAATTTTAATGGGAGGAAAAGAAAGCGCAAAAATCAATAGGGAATCGATATCAGTAAGATCGATGAGTTGTAAGAGTTGTGAATTCGTATACAGAAACGTGTGAGTATAGTAATGAATGTGAATGACGAATGAGAGAGGGAGAGAAAGAGTTAAATTCAAAAAGCGAGAGTACGATGAATGAATTTGTGTGCCACTAGGTCATGTAAATATATATAAAATTATAAAAGAGTTTACATACGAACATGTGATGTGTATATACACACTATATATATACGGAAAATATCGAGATATATTTGTAAATTCTGTTATCCGAATGCATTATGAATATTTTAACCTCCTGTAATAAAATATTTAATAAAAAATGTTACCAACCAACGTGGCTTTAAGATGTTCTCACTCGTTTCTGCACCCTTATCTAAAGCGACAATTAATATAATGGAAATCCTCTAGGTTTCAATCATTTTTAGTAATAATTTAATTGATTTTACATAATCATTGATTACAATTCTATTTTCATTGTGTGTTTTTATAGCTAATTTAATTGATTAAAAATTTAACATATTTGATGAGATAACAAAGTTAAATAATTTATTTAGGTACTCTTGCACTATCATTTATAGTATAAAAAAACGTTTAAACGGGAACTATTTAAAAAAGGTCAAAATGATTGTTCCCTTGCCATGCTTAATACACGCAAGTAGAAACAGAAAAGTGTAGAGAGACCCGATTTTCAATTTATTTTTTAAAAGTTTTCCATTATGTAAAAGTCTTTATTTTTTAAATTTAATATTTTTTATGCTGTTAGAGACGATGTAAGTTTGGTGCGTTTCCTGCAATGGTTTTATTTTATTCTGATCTCGTCGGGGTTCTCCTATAACAAGAGTGAGTTTTGTGATTTATTTGCTTTAGACCAATAGTATTTTAATGGAAAATAAGGTTTCATGCAATTATTTACGTTGTTGTTTATAAGTATTAATATCTTATTTGAAAATAAAATGATTTACTATTTAGTGCAAAGTATATTTAGTATATTACCTACAGTCTTGATCATCTTGTTAGTAAATATATTCATACCAGGTATAGTTCGCATTTCAGGTTCACAAATTTCTTTTCGTAAAATATCTTTACTTCTGTAATTCAAAAATCTTTTTTATAAAATATTAAATGATAATATTAAACTTTGAATGTATGATTATAAAATCTAGATCAATTGTCTCTGAGTATATTGTTTCTTTTGAAAAGTAAAAGCCCAAGATTTTTGTGAAAATAGATAATCGTATAAAATTAAATCCATTGTTTACAGTGCAAAAAAACATTTGATGTAAAAAAATGTCTGACCTCTTTACCGGACAAGATAGTTGAAGAAGATGTAAGTAAAGTTCTATTAAGCCGACGTCTAACCACACTCGGTATTATCTACTTCCACATAATTCGATGGTGCAAATATTATTTTCGTAATCCTATGAACGGCTGTAAGTTTTTCATACGTGTATTAGTCGTTCGTTAGCGAAAATAAGCTTTATTTGAGACAATTTATTGATTAGATTGTTTGTGTCTATTTATTAACGTACAATTAGTAAGTTATACCAAACTTAATAATGAAAAATAGACGTAAGAAAATTCATTACATGAAAGGAGGACGCTCAAAATTGCAAAGGGGAACTTACAAAGCTTGAACCATCATTTACAATATATAAAGACATTTAATTTAAACGAAAATTTAATTCCCGTATTTGAAGATAAATATATTAAAAAATGCCGAGTTTTCGTACGTTCCCTCTAAATTCTGCTTTTTATTTTAATCTTGTGGGCATCTTCCTTTAAAAATATATATTACGTTGAATTTGTGTAAATATATACACAACAACAGTTTCTCCTGACTCGTAGAACTTTTTTTATTTATAAAAAAGTTTAAATATAAAAAGTTATATTTCTTAGATATATTATTATCCTGTATTATGTATCAAGCATAAGGCACAATGAATTTGACCCTTTTAAAATATTTCTTTATAAGCCAGAAAGATATTTTTTAGATTTCAAGTCTTTAAACTCACTTCAAGGTGGAACAAGTTTTATAGGTATAATTTGTAATTTCAAAAGACCTCAAAAGTTTTCATTTAATATCAGCAACAATGTTGAGAGTTTATGTAAAACTGAAACTATAATTACAGCTCATAACTTCTTTTTTGCTGCATTGCATTCAGATCATTCAATTTGATATATGAGAGCTTTTATGTTAAGTCATGAAATTATTTTACTGTTTTCTAGGTGAGCAAGAAATTTAGAAGCTTCCACAGTAGTTTAGTTCACTACGGAATTTAATTCACAAAAAAATTCTTCTACATGAATAGTTGAGTCATTTTTTGGAAAATTAATGCTGAAAAACATTCTGGTTTCTTTTATATGGATTTTTTTGTAGGAAAATCAATATTTTTTGCAGAAAACTTTTATTTTTCAAAACATTTATAAAACTTTTGATCAAAAACACTTATAAAAATAAGTTTAAGAGGATGTGCTACAGTTGGGAACATTCCTACATAATATTCCATCCATAATTCACAGAGATTTTTGTCGTCGAAAATTTCGGATACATAAATCGCTGTGAATTCCAGTAGGCAAATTAAATAATTTTTTACGAAGAAACATTCATTTAAAGGAATATTTATGTTTATTTTAAAGAATAAAAAACTAGAAAATTGGAAACTATAATGGTGCAGCTGGAATTTATAGAAATCATTAATGTAAATTTTTGAAAATCATAATTATGTAATTTTCAGATCGAGTGAGTTCCATTGAATTGAACGTATGTCATCATTTTGGTTTCGAATCAATTGTAATTTTTACTCGAAATCTTAGGTTTTAGATTGACACAACTCATAAGAACGTATTGTTGCAGTCATTGTCACCAAAAAATTCACACTAAGATATATATCATATTTTTATACACATTATTACAAAATTTCATTGTCATGTCTTTTTTAAGTAAATTCAAAATAAACAATATTATCACTTTTCCAATTAAAAAAAAATCGAAGAATAAGGTGGTTTAGTTGACAAAAATACGTGAAAAAGTGCGATAAAATACAATTGGGAAGCATGGAACGTACCTTACGATACGTGCAGTAGAAGTGACCAGGTATGGTCAGACACAATTAAAGAGCCGGATTTCTCGTGCTATTTAACATATTCGTGACAAATCATTTTGCCAAACTTTACAGATCATTCATTTATTTAAATTACATACAGTCGACCATCCAGTATGTTTTTTATAACTACCTGGATCTCGTTATACCTACCTATGATTTATTATTCACTGTTGTTGGTGCAAATCGTTCAAGATGTAAATCGTTCAAATCATTTCAAATACAAGAAACTGTTTTATCAATTAAGTTTAATAATAAAATAGCTATCGAACGATTCATCAATCGTTTATTTTTGCACGTTATCGTTAAAAATGTAGTGTCGAATTTGGAGAAGCACTCGAGAGTCATAAAATAAAAGCAGTGTATAAAATTTTCGACTCTAGCTACTTTCAATCTTTATCCCATCTCATCTATTTTTCCACGATAGCCACAAACCTTTCGCAATTCGAATATTTCGTTTTTTTTTTCAGCGAAAGACTCGAAATTAAATGCACTTCTATTTTTAGCAACATCTTGTATTATTAATGTTTGCTTTAAATGACGAGTGTATTTCAGGATTTGTTTTTCCGGCGCCGCAAACGTAGATTCTTGATAAAACTGTTAACTTGGAGGAAGTGAGCTTATTATGACATAGCGTTAGGCGTATTAACACAAGCACGTCATAATTCGATGACGTTTGGATTATTTATAATCAGTGATTGATGGCTAAGTTGTGGTTTTAGACCCGACAGACAGGCTCTTCACTCGGTTACATAAACGTATTATATCGAGTTTTTTCTCAACTTTGTCTTTCCCAGAGTTATTCTTTGTGGTTCTCTTTGATTTGGGTATCCGAGTGCACGAAAAATTGATCGAAACAAATGTGGAAAAGCTCTGACTTTCTCGAGATTCAACGATGGCAATCTTGTTTCAGGGTGTGGAACCGCGCGCGTCTCCATTCCCAAAGCGTCGTGCGAGAAATATTTTCAATCGCTGTAAGCGACTTGTTATACAGCCTACGATTGATATGCCACATCGTCCCTTAACTTTCCATCTACAATAACTTAATAACGACCATTACGAACAATTATAAGGGAATACGAAAAGAGGAAAAATCCAGGTTCGGGGTAAAAAGAAATCCACCGCCGTGAAATCGTTGGTCCAGCCACGTAATGTCTCCACAGCCTCTCCAAAGCATTATATAAAAGAGTCGAGAGAGCTAGAGAGAGACTGAGAGGGAGAGAGAGAGAGAGAGAGAGAGAGAGAGAGAGAGAGAGGGAGAGAGAGGGAGTGGACTCGATAATATCAAAGGGGAGAGAGCCCTGTGCGAAAACGGTGCAAAAATACGAGTCGTCGGGTGCTGTGCACGTATACGATATAAAAATCCGCAATAAGCAGGCAGCGGCGGCAGCTAGAGAATGTAGGCACATTACGCACAGAGACAGGGAGAAAGAGAGAGCCGAGTCGGTGGTATATATGGCATATACCCACGGCTGTATAGTGCTTGCACTCGCGCTGCGGTGCAGTAGCAGCACCGGCAGTACCATCAGCACCAGTACAAGCGAAAGAGTACGAGAGAGAGAGAGAGAGAGAGAGAGAGAGAGAGAGAGAGGAAAGAGGGGCTTCGCTGGATCGAAGCGTCGCCTCGTCCCTCTCTCCCTTCCTTGTGTGTGTGTGTGTGTGCGCGCGCGCGCCAACAACCCCTCCTCGACGGACCTGCCGCGCCGGCGCCCCAACTGAGAGAGAGAGAGAGAGAGAGAGAGACAGAGGGAGATAGAGACAGAGACCCGCACTGCTGGAACGAAGGAGGAAGAGAGGGAGAGACGGGTATAAGCGTCTCGCGGCGTCGACGTAGCCGTCGATAGGTGCAGCGCGCGGCTACGTCACCGCTCCTCTTCTCTCTCTCTCTCCCTTTCTTCATCGCCGTGGCTCACGGGCAAGAGAGAGAGAGAGAGAGAGAGAGAGAGAATGAAGAGAGTGGGAGGCGCGTGCGCGTTGGCGTCCGTGTGCGAGAGGCGCCGCCGCGGGGGTCGCGAAGCCGAAGTCTCTCGTGGGTGTGTGGGTGAGAGGCGAGTGTGCGCGCTCGACCGGTCCTATATACAGCGGGTACAGCGGGAGAGACGGCGAGAGCGAGAGAGAGAGGGAGAGAGTTGGATCGCTCAATATTCATCCCTCGGCGGAGCAGCAGCGAGCCAAAGAGACACAGTCGTCGCGCGAGACGCCAGTAGACCGACCCATACCGTGTGCGAGAGCGAGAGAGCGAGTGTGCGAGTGTGTGTGAGAGAGAGAGGGAGCGAGTGAGAGAGAGAGAGAGAGAGCAAGAGCAAGAGCAAGAGCTGGAGCAGCAGCAGCAGCAGCAGCAGCAGCAGTAGTAGCGGCGAGAGAAGAGGCCTCCGAGCTCTCTTCTTCTACTTCCTCCTCTTTCTCGTCGTCCAGCTCTCCTCGTCGCGTTCCTATTATCGGTCGAGAAAGAGAGAAAGAGAGAGAGAGAGAGAGAGAGAGAGAGAGAGAAGGACTAAACGCGCGCTCGCGAGTGTGCGAAACCCCCACGGTGTTTGAAGGACAAGGGTAGGAAGAAGGGACTTAGTAGTCGGCAGCAGGTCCACCAGGGCGTAACTACTCGCCGATCTCGCCGCTAATAATCATGGAGGCCAAAAAGGAGCAGTACTACATGCCGCCGCCGAAGCTGGGAAAATGGGAGGGTATCAGGATCTTCCTGTACAACTCGGAGACGGGACAGGTCATGGGCCGCACCGGCTCCAGTTGGGGTGAGTCCCGTCCTCATCTTCTATCTCGCACTCCCTGTGTGTATGTGTGTCTGTCTATGTGTGGCTGTCTGTCCGTGTGTGTGTGTGTGTGTGTGCATGTGTGTGTTTGCCGTACCGAGCGCGTACCTCATCTACTCGGGCGCGAGCTCGTTTTCTCTTTCCCCTGCACTGTAGGTCGAACAAATTCGATTTAGCTGTGATCGGCCCGTAGACCACGTAGAATAGACTCGTCGAAGGGATGATTAATTGCTCTCTCTCTCTCTCTCTCTCTCTCTCTCTCAGTCACTCTTTAGGAGAGTACAAGGGAGAGAAAGAGGGACAAAAGAGGACCAATTGGTTATCCGTTCAAAAGAAGAAAAGGGATAGAAAAAAAAAGAAGCGGCGAGGAAGAAAGCGGAAAATCGATGCGCTGCTCGCGCCCACCCCTCTATACTCATCCCTGTACACACATATATATACATATATATATATATGGATAAGAAATCGAGTCCTATGGTCTATAGGTGTTCTAGAGGCCTATAGAATCTCTCCCCGTAGCCGTCGTCGTTGCCGCCGACGCCGCCGTCGCGAGAATCTATTATTTCCCAGATTCTCCTGGCCCGCAATCAATAACTCCCAACGCGGCTATAACGTATTTTGACGCAGCGAGCGCACCAACTGCTCTCTCTCTCTCTCCCTCTCACTCTGACTATACCTACATGTACGGTGCAGATTTTTCTTTGGCGCTCAGGCGATATCTTCGCTTCTTTTTTTTCTCTTTTCGGTTCGCTACGGATTCGATTACGAAATGCCGGGATCGGCTCTTCGCGATAAGCTCGCACGCGCGCATACACGCATTTTAGCGGGTTATCGTCAGCCACTGCCGCTGATTAGCACGCGCAGCGAGAGAAAGCCGAATCTTTATACGCTGTAAGAGAAAGACTCTATGTGCACGTACATTGGCGTGGAATTCTTGGGGCGATAGCGCGAGCGAGATTTGTCGTGCACGTACAGAGAGAGAGAGAGAGAGAGAGAGGCGAAAGAGAGAACGAAGGAGAGGAAAAAACACGTCTTTTTTTATTCTTCTACTTTTCTCTCTCTCTCTCCCTCCCTCTCTCACTCTGGCTTTCATTTTATCTATCTCTCGCTCGTTCGCTCGCTCAGTCTAGTTCTCGTGCAAATAACCGATCGATCTGCCTCTTAAAGTCGATGAGACCTCTGCAGTTGGCCGTTCGAACCGAGTGGCGATAAAGCTCGCGCGCGCATACGCGAGCCATAGAGGCAGAGACGGAGAGAGAGAGAGAGAGAGACCGAAACCGCTTTATACGGTTTCCCAGTGTACTCGTCGGCGAATGACTTGAGAAACTTCTCCTCGTGCACGATTCCCTCTGGTTCTCTCTCTCTCTCTCTCTCGCACCCTCTCACTTAAAAAACCCGATACTCGGTATATTAGCCATGTCTATTGTCGCTGCACCCACAAGTTACGAAAAGAAATTGCAAATTTTGCGATGTGCACACACATACCTTCGGATACACGGACATGATCTTTTTCCCTTTTAGCCGCGCGAGAGAGCGGGTATCGATTGCTCGCGAGTCGAGCGCGCGTATACAGTACACGCGGCCCGCGAACATGGCGACCGCACCGTGCGCGCGACCTATCCATCCTATATACACACATATATATGTATATATGTATAGGCGGACAAGATTTGAGAATTCGAGAAGCGAGAAAGCGGGAAAGCTCGGGGGGAATAGGCCACGGAAAGTTATAACTGCACACTCGTGTGGCTTTTCGGACCGTGGCGTAGCTTGGGATTGCGAAACAGTAGGATAGATGGATGGCTGCCATAAGAGCGCAAAGATCGTCGAGGGGGATAGTCGCTCGATGCCCCGTATTACAGCGAAAGAGGGACAGAGAGAGAGAGAGAGAGAGAGAGGGAGAGAGAGAGAAAAGAAGTGTTCCGGGCTTCTCCGGACGCACGCGTTTGGCGGACCCTCGAGGTCTTTTCCGCGCGACTCGCTCTCTCTCTCTCTCTCTCTCTCTCTCTCTCTCTCTATCTGTGGCGCTCGCGCGCGCGGCAGCCGAGGAAGAAGTGGGTCAGCGATACGGCGCCGCTGCCGCTGCTGCCGAGGCCTTCGTCGCCGCCGTCGTCGTCGTCGTCGTCGTTGTCGCGCCCCTGAAATGCTCCACCTTCCGAAAAAAGAAACGCGCGCCGAGCGAGTCTCGTTCCCATAGGCCTATACGCCTCGCTTTTCCCGTGATGAATCAACGCGGCGCAACCTTCGTCGTCAGAGCTTAGCTGCGGGGGGAGGTTTTTCTTTTTTTTTTTTTGTAGCCTGTCAGCGGACATTTTGGAATGATCGCGGACGGGGGGATGGCGAGATATACGCGAATAGTCTTCGGTGATTCGTATATAGCGGGGGTAGAGCCGCTCGGTTTGGGCAAAGACTTTTTTTTCTGGCTGGATCGAGAGACGAACATTTCTGTGTGTGTGTGTGTGTGCATGAGAGGGAGAGAGGGAGAGAAAGAGAGAGAGAGAGAGAGAGAGAGAGAGCGCGGTAGACGCGGTTACATAACAGGGCGTACGTATCGACGATGTATAATGCGAGAGAGAGAGAGAGCGGAAAGGCGCGGACGCGGGTGCAGATATATACGCGACCTAATGTGGCGCACTTAGTGCACTGCTGCGAATGCGATGCATGTAATGTGACCGTTCACCGAGGGATTCGCATAATAAGAGGCCGATACTTAAAGAGATGCATGCGTGTATGCCATTATAGAGAGTGACAGGGAAAGATCCGCGTTAAATTGAGAAGAGGGATTTTTTGGCTTTTCGTTGTGAATGTAATAGCAAGCATTATTAATAATATGGCTTTAGCAGATTTTGAAAAGAATTTCTGGGGCTGAGCTATTACATTTAGGTATTGAAGTTCAATTCGAATGGGTGTACTTTATCTGACGTATAAATTACCAGCGATCTCGAATTTTTTCCGATGCATGAATTGACGACAATATTTGCTATCGACTTAACTATAATTGCACTGAAAAGATTTTTAAGCTCTTAATGCTTTCTTTGGTTGATTTTATAAGCTTTTTTATTTGCGTTGATGTTACGTGAAAAATTTGAAAATTTGTTACATTTACGTTAACAAAACTTGCCATTCTTCTGTTGGTGCAACTTATGACAATCAAGCTTGAAAAATAAACTTTCTATAGTGGAAGCGGTATAATTATAATAATAGTGAAAATGGTCATTCTTTAACAAATGCATAATGGGTATTTTATGCGCTTGGTATAGCACTGTTTCGAATATTTCAGGGTAAAATATTTAGTTTCCAATGAATAAAATCAACTAATTTTAACGGTATATAAAACCGCAGATGTCATAGCTAATTTTTATTATAGAATTGTGAAAAATTTATAGGCTACATGTACATTTTAAGAACTTCATTTTTTCCGCGTAGAAGAATGACATTTATTTTGAAATATTTGGATATTATAATTAAACTTTATCAATTCATAAGTGGCGCAAATAGAATCATTGAATCTGGGTAAATTTTAGGCTTTTTCAGCAGTAGATTTTGAACCAATATTTTAAATCTTGTTCTTCAGTCATATTGAGGAACGTGTTAACTGAGTAATATATTTAAAAATTTAAGAAACAGAGATTGAAAAGAAAATAATGGTTTCACGCGGAGAATTTTTAAGATTTTATATCGCTAAAAGCATCTTCAATACTTCATGATGCTTAGTTGTTTTTTACGTTAAAACATGACATACGTCGAAAAAAATTCCGTTCCGTCGCAACTGGAATTTTCATTGTTATTGATTTACGACTTTGAACTTTATTGCAGCAATTCGGAGTTTCGAAAATATATCACAACAGAATGTTCTGAGCCTCCTTTACTCACACGTTTGTTTATCATACTATCTGCACCAATCAAATGTGAGACATTAGAACATAGAATTTTTAATTATAATAGTTAAATTTGAATTATGGAGTTTGCAAATAATGCACATTTACTGTGTATCTCGAGCTTCCAGAACCATAATATCCTTTATTACATTATCGATTTCAGTTAGGAATTTATAATGGCATGAACAAGTTATTATTTATTTAATAATAAAGCTCATCTATTTCATTGTGGATATATTCTGAGTGCCTTTGTACTCAATATTGTGCAAAAAATAACTGTAATAGTAATTCTCAGTTTAAACACTTTATTTATTATATTGTACATTCGGTTTTCACCTTTACTTTTATACAATTCTAATCATAAAATTAAATCTTCAATAAAAATCCAATAATTAATAATTACAGAATAAAATTACAGAAATTATATTTCGAGAACTGTAATAGCTAATTTTCTGGATGATATAGCATTAAAGTGATCGTATAAAAATTAAGAAATGCTCGAGCTTTTCCAGGATTACTCCTGAAATGTTGCGTAACCGAATTAACAAGTATTGAAACTTAAATACGTAACTCAAATATGAAAAATATAGTAATATGACAATTCTTTTTCTTAGAATCAACGTTCCATTCTTAAAAAGTGTCTACATTAAACTTGCAATAATCCATTTTAATTCAAAAATAATCCGCAGTGTTCTTTATTATCGAAATGCACTTATCGCCAAATGTACAATATAAAATATAAATCTTCTAATTGCTTTTTCTGATATACGTAATCAACGAAATTCAGATAAATCAAGTAATTAGGTATGATTACATTATAGACTGGAAAGATATAAGAATCTCGAGTTATTTCTATTCGCGAATCTATTTATAGCTTCTTATCAGACCAAAGAAAATACATAACTAAATGATATCAAAGTAAACGAGTCTCAACATTGTTGCTATCTGAAGAATTTTAATTCTTTAATTATTGTATCGCGCATATTTACATCCTATCAATTGACAAGTGTAATCAAACAAAGTTGAGCTCTTCCATAAAATACATCACTTTGGCGTACACGATTTGGAGCTTTGAAAATTTCGTACTGCACGACAGCTAGCCTATATATATATACACAAGGAAAACTGGACCACAGCGAATGGATCGTGCGCTCTCTTTTCTTCTCTCTCTCTCTCTCTCACCGCGAAAGGCCACAAACACTGTGTAGCATATGCGAGCGGTTCGCGGCTGCACTATAATGGCGATAATGGAGTCGCGATGAGCGGAGCGAGAGGGAGAATACGCGTGTACAGCCGCGAGGCACAAAAGAGAGCAGGAGAACAATAAGCGCTCGGCTGCGCACGCAGGGGCTCGAAAGAAAAATAAAATAAGTTTAAAGAAAGCCCCCCGCGCCTGGTCTGGTCTTTCTTCTAATTCCTCCCTCCTCGAGAATCCCTATACACTAAGCGCTTCTCTCTCGACTATATACTGCGGATATTCGGTCGGTCGCTCGCTCCAACTGTCACAGTATAGACGACGTGGTATAATACACACGTATAACACGATGAAGGGAGATCAATAACCTACCCAGTATACCCGACTCCCTCTTTCTCCGTCTCTTATACATATGTATATATGTGTGTATATGCCTTTCAGCACGCGCAGCAAAGGGTGTAGCGGTTCTTTGCGCCCTGCGTAACGCGTGGCCGAGTCTTTCCTACGTTTCCTCGATCGCCACCCTGTGCACACCACTAAATCTGCCTTGTTTTCTGTGTGCGCCAGGCTGGGAGAGCCGATGACGCATCGCGCCTATAGACGTGTTTGTTGTGTGTCCTTTCGCCGACCCTCGCCTTTCCATGTCCTAGATAACGTGTCTTCCGTTTCGATTGCGACCAAGAGAGGGGAGACCTCTGTGTGTGTGTATATGTGTGTATAACGTGTTTGGAGCTGCGAGCCGCGTTTCCGCGTTTGTAGCGACGCTTCGTGCAGAACCGAGTTATGACTTTCGTTACTCGAGCAATACGGGAATCTCGAGGCATTGAGGATTGATTGGGAATAAATGGTGCGAAGGTTTCGTTTTTGTTTTTCCTAGGGTTTTATGGATTTTACCGATTTGGCAGCGGATGGTCAAAGTGTTTTTATAGCGCGCGTCTCCTGTTTATTACGGAAGATTTGTTTTTTTTTTTTATCGATAATTGGAAATGCGTTAATGCGCGGAGAAATGTATTTTGGAGAAAATTACTCCGTCGATTTATTGATTTAATGCACTTGGCTATTAAAACCCAGAAAGTATTGATTTTAATTGCCCGTTCGAATAAGATTCAGCGTAGTTTCCGACTTTTCTAATACTTAATATATTCCTTTGTTCGTGTTCAGACATTCGTGTTACATTGCGATTTCCGATTTAATTTTCATTACGTTTCTAAATTTAATTGCGTAATGAAATAATTATCGAGTACATAAGCACCGTTACTAATTATAAACAAAGATTGCGTAACGTACTGGCGATCTTCTTTTTATCTTTGGACCTTCTGTACGTGAATTCTTAACTTTCTACGCTTGTAATTACTAAACAATGAAGAACTTAAAGATTCTAAAAAATGAATATTCATTTATGGTCGTAATAATTTAGTACATGACTTGGTGTATTACATGCCATGTAGATTTGTGTCATCATTTAAAAAAGATATTGTATTGAAAAAGCTCGTGCAGTGAGCTTGAGTCGTGTACGGTCGAAGAAGCTTTAAAAAGATATAATATCACGATTAGACATATAATAAAGTAGCATCCAATATCAGTTTTTCGATCTCTGTTCTCTATCGTTAATATTAGATATAGTAAAAGTCATGCAATCTCCTATATGCAGATTTTCATAATAAAGTGTCTATAATCTTTCTCGGCTGCTATCAACGGAAGTATGCAAACATATAATTTTTACTAAGTGTGATTTTCATTTGTTCATACATTCACTAACCGATACATCGAAGCAAAAAAAAAAGATGAAAACACGAGAAGTCCAAGATGCGAGCGATGCAATCTTATCTACAAAACACAGATACTTGTCAAACATATCATAATCGTAAAAAAGGCGTCTCGCTGATCCATCGCAGTCCGAGCTTAATCTATCCCAATCCCTTCTAATTGATTCATTTGTACATCGATCTTATCTTATCTCTCGAGTATAGAAAATCACGTCCAGAGTGGCGCCTACATACCTTCGGTACTCAAATATGAGCGTGCACAAAGCAACAAAGAATATAAACCGCGAATGCGGAAAGCAGAATGTATAAAGAGCGAACTTTTTATTGGCGGGGTAAATTGGGCTTTATTGACGAGTGCGCGGTCAAATCAAGTGTAGCGCACGCGCTTTTTCTCTCTCGCGCAAAAGCAGCCGAAGGTCGCGCGATCCCACAGCGTCACGTGCGGTAATATAACGTGTATATGTATGTATATAATGCGGACGGTGCGCATAGCGTACTGTGCATGGACCTCGACGGTATGCGAGAGCCTCTCCTTCTACGACTAGCGTGATTTCTACACTTTCCCCCCTCCCCGGGGAAATTTTCGTGTTTTAAGCAACTTAATGTTTTTATGTATAAGAAGCTCGAGCGCATAAAGTGGAGATTCTAGTGTGATTAGAGTGCTATACACCCAAATTAAATTTCTTTTTAATAAGTCAAGTGCGGTCATTTTGGCTTATAGGTTGTTAGCGCGAATCCTTTATAATATAGGCATATTGTATATTTTGTCCATCGGTTTTCGATGTCCGGTATAGAATGCGCGAGGAGGCAAACTTTAAATTGGACGCAATTTTTCATTACAGTTCGCGACATCGCGTTGCCTGCCCTCCAGCCTTACCGCCATCATTTATTATAGACAAAGCGAGTGCACGCGACAATGGCCTTTTCCACTGGTCCGATAATGGCATAAAATATATCCGCTATGATTCAATTGAATTTTCATATTCTACATGTGATTTATGCACCTTATCAAACGTAACTTTGTAATTCATTCCGGTCAAATAGCAGTTAATAAATAATTTTGTTGTATAAAATACATACAATAATTTTATGGACATCCTTATAGAAAAGAAATGCATTTACCAAGTGTTCCGTAAAGATTTGCTTCTTTCTGGTTTTATTCACGATTGATGCATAATAAGCTGATTTTTATTTAGATCAGCTATGCGCTAAAATAAAGCAGATGTGGAAATGCACGTATAAAGAGTTTTATATTTAAAGTGGCAGTACCGCTTTCCTGAACACTGGATGATGGTGAAAAAAGGAAATAATGACTTGCATGAAAGGCGATTTTAATAAAGTAAGATAAAGTTAATTATAAGAGAATTGATAACGTACACATCGAATCATGAAACCCTCTGAAAAATTGACTGATAAAAGACTAAAATTTCGATCGTCGTATCATCAAAAGAAACGAATTTATTCACTGCCACTCGAGGTACTCGAGCTGTTTACCTATACCTACTGTTATTCTCATAATAGAGCTTGCCACATAGACAGAAACTGCAAGAAAAAAAAAACAGATAGATAAGCAAAGCAATTTCTATACGCGGTTAGAGAGTTTGATGTATATATAATAACAGCATCAGCAGCGCGAGCGAGCTTAAATTGCACCGCACGCATTTCCTCGCGAAGATGCTGCTGGTGCTGCTGGTGGTGCTGCTGCTGGAACGAGATCGCGCGCGAGTCTCACTAGGTACCAATTCAGGCCAATTAGACGACGCATCATAATTGTCTCGGTGTGTCTATTTTAAAGTCGACCCAAGATCAGGGAGCGATGCCGTCGTCGCGCGCTCCATAATTCACTGTATATAACCGCCTGTATATATATATATATGTATACATTTATAAAGCTTTTATAGTCGGAGAGACTCATGACCGCGGGCGTCGATTGATCGCGGCGCAGCGCGCGACGTTAAGCGACAGCAGATACGCGCGCGCGAAATCCCGTGGCCAGTGCATGGATATTATGGAATGCTGTGCTGCTGGACGGCTTTATTGGAATGATGAAATGGTATTTAATTTGTGTCCGCTTCGATTACAATGTAAAAGTATATTGTCTTTGTGCTTCATTGGCGAGGCACGTAATATAATACAAGAGTAAAGTATTCGATCGGCCTTTATCAATGATTTACAGTTTTTTTTTATATTCGTTTTATTACAGTTATTTGTTTATTCAGAAGTAACAAAGCTGAGACAAGAGTGATGATATAGTTATGCCAAAAGAGGCTCTTGCGATAATGATTCTGGAGCAATTACTAACGTATGAACTGTAGAAAATCAATTTCACTGCATTAGTCCTATCGAAATGTGATAACAAGTAGACCTAGTAAATTGAATAATTGGAATATATTTATGAACGCGTATTCAAAAAATCTACTATCATAGGTTTAAAGCAAGAAAAATTTAGTTCAGTTAACGAATTCACATACTGTCACGGAAGAACTGAGGATTTAACGATACAGCAAATTCAAACGCGCGATAAAGTGCTTGCAAACCTATCTGATCTGTAAAATTCTGAAATAATATACTTATATCTTTTTGTATGTCATGAATCATGTCGAAAACACGTGTCATCAGACTAGCATCTGCTACATCTAATTGGAACTTTTGTAACACTATCGGTATAGCTAACGGAAAGCTCTTTAATTGAGTTTATCAATCTTTTGAACATCTTAATTTCTCTTACTACGTGCGAATATTTAATAAAGATATACATCTTTATACAAATAAAGTACAATCTAATCGAAAACGTATTTTGTCATCGGTTTTCTCATATACGGTTTGTAAGCTTTTAAAGAGGTTTCTAAATGTATAAATCATGTAATGTTTCGAATATCTATATTTTTAAGGACAATATTTTTCTTTTGAATAACTTTTAAAAAGAAATACCGATTTATTCAATTAATCTTCTTAATGTAATACATTCTTTTAATTAGCTTCTCTAATTTAAAGAGTAAAAATCACTCTTATAAAACCAAATTAAACTCGTCTTATAAGACTGGTTTAATATTAACTTAAACTCTTTTTATAATTCAGAGTAAGTAAATTGACATAAAATACATTCTGCACATTAGAAACGACGTAATTAATTTGAAAAATAATTAAAGAAAGTAGTTCTCAAACAATGACTTCAAATCTAAATATTCCGTTATTTGAAGGTATATAGGAAAGAACAAAGAGGACAGTATTATCGGATTAACTCTTGTACAGATCTCACCTAAAAATATGTTTACGTGCCAGTCCTTCCAAGCACTACAACATTATCAAAATTGAACAGCGACATCTAGATCGGTTAATTACTAACTTTTTCCCAGCTCTGCGTACATGTCGACCCAATACCGATTCTAAACTCTAAACAGGTAACAGTCTGAAACAAGGAAATGACCAAGTGTCCTTTATCCAATTCCAGCCAAGATCTTGCTGTTCTACGTGATCTTCTACATCGTTCTGGCGGCCTTCTTCGGCGGCATGCTCGCCGTCTTCTACCAGACGCTGGACGCGCACCAGCCCAAGTGGCAGCTGGACCGATCCCTCATCGGTAGCAATCCCGGACTGGGTTTCCGGCCGATGCCACCAGAGAGCAACGTCGAGAGCACCCTGATCTGGTACAAGGCCTCTGACGAGGGCAACTATCGCCATTGGTCCAAGGCGCTCGACAAATTCCTCCAAGGTCAGAGATCAGTTTCTTCTTCTTCTTTCTTCTTCTTCTTTTTTTTCTAGCCTCGCGAGCTTTTAAACATAATTTTCATAAGCGCCGCGCCGTTCTGTTTGCTACGAATGCAAGCTTCCCGGCGGAATTTATCTTATTCAGTGTATATAATGTTAAAAAAAAAGATTTATACGGAACTGTTGTCGAGTGGTGGTTTTCTCGTCACTTTTCATTATATTAAATTTTTTATGTTATTCATCTTAGATGGATAATAAAATGGAGACGTGAGAAGCAAAGAAGTAAAAAAATAAGCATTGTGTATGGTAATGAGAATGTCTTGTTTATGTACCGTGTTACCCTCTATATGGTGACCAATGTTATTTTTTACAATTGACAAATCTATTCATGTTATGATTTTGTATCTTATTCTTATGTTGATTGATTGTTTCGGAAGATAATGAATATGACAAGATAAATAATGTACAACTATTTTTATAATGTTTAAGTAAATAAGATTCTAATGATGTTTATGGGTATTATGAATGTAGATAATCTTCGTGAAGATTACTATTAGTTTGTCTTTTTACCCAGATGTCTATTGTAAGAAGTTCTTCATTTAATTAGATCTCCTTACGATTAGTCAGTTGCATTATAACGTTAGCATGGTTGTAATATTTAGTGCATTAACAAAAAAAAAAAAAGTTATGTAATAGAATTTGTAAATAGGAGCACAGCACTGGTGCGATCGTAGAATAAAAAGATAAATTGATTGTAATACAAATGACTGTTCGAATTATAGTTTTAACTTGATAAAAGATTTAACATTTTATGTCAATAATAGATTATGTTTCTCGCGACCTAAACTCCGCGATGACATAACGTTTATCAATATTTCACCGTTCGTAAAAAATTTTCATTGGCTTTGTTAAGAAATGCCGACACTAGCGATTGACATTTTCATTCTTGCTCACACCCAGGTTACAACAAAACGGGAAAAGGTGCTCTCAACCAGGAAAACCGAGCCTTGTGCGATTTCGGCAAGCCCCCACCCCCGGGAAAGGTTTGCGATGTCACCGTGGCAGACTGGCATCCTTGCACAATGTCTAACTTTTATAATTACCAAAAGTCTGCTCCTTGCATCTTCCTGAAGCTCAACAAGGTAATACTCACATATACCGATCGATTTCTCATTGTTAGAAAAGAAACTATGTGGATATTGATTGAAACGTAACCGATGTGCTCGACAGATATTCGGCTGGATGCCGGCGTACTACAACGAGACCTCGACTCTGCCGGAGGGCATGCCAAACGACCTGAAGAATCACATCGCCAGTCTGAAGCGGCCGAATCGCGACACGGTATGGGTGTCTTGCGAGGGCGAGAATCCCGCCGACGTTGAGAACATCGGTCCCATTCAGTACATTCCACGTCGCGGCTTCCCCGGCTTCTATTTCCCGTTCCAGAACGAGCCTGGCTATCTCAGCCCCCTCGTTGCCGTCTTCTTTGAGAAACCCAAATGTGAGTATATATATATGTGTGTGTGTGTGTGTGTGTGTGTGTGTGTGTGAGCTTTTATTCCGATCTCTCATGCTCTTTTGTGCGAATCTGGGACATCGCGACGAGCCTTCTCTACCGGTCTTTTAGATCGAGGAAATTTGAGATCCATTGACTGGATAATGGTGTGGCCCAAGTTCCGCTTTCTCGATAGCAATACCATAGGATCGATATACTTTTCTATGTTCCAAATTTCCTAATGTTTGCTGCGACGATGCTATCTTAGGTAATTGTCTCGCTGAGAAAAATTCCATCTACGATACGTTAAAATGCTTGGTATGTTTTAATATAAAAGCTTCTTGGGTTTAAGATTCTACGCCGTCCTATTCTTTCTCGCTTAGCTACCAGTTTTTGTTGGATTTCTGTCCGTCAGGATCGAGACTTCTTAATTGAGAAAAAAAAAAGTTCCAGCGTCTAGCCAAGCCCTAATTGGCTTTTAGACAAACATTTCAGTCAATACAATTTAGTTCGCGTCAATATAGGATTATTTAATTTAGAGTGGGTAGACTCTTATTTAAATCTCTTGACTTGATTTCTTAATTTTTCTAGAGAATTTTAAAAGGTTTTACAGAATAAACTAAAATTGTAATTTGGTTCATCTTAAATAGGTTTATATCCTTGGAAATACATTTGATATTGAGTCCAAAAGTATGTAATCATTGAATAATCGTTCCAAAACTCGTGTAGAAGTTATTTTTCGCCAAAAGTTAAGGTAATTATTGTTAGTTTTTGCGAGGCTTGTATTGCGTTTATGACAACTATTATTTATAATTATCAATTTATTTTATGAAATTTAGAGATTTTTGGGTATAAATGGGCTCTACAGGACCAGCCTAACCTTATTTATTGAAATTTAGAACATCATTCCCCAAAGATTCCTGTTTAAATGATGTATATTTCAATATTTTACAAAATAAATTGGAAATTAAGAATCTAGCGAAATGTTATTGCATCTTTTCAACATATTATACAGCTAAAAGTCATCAAAAATATCAATTGCATCAATTAAAATGGATTTTTCCATGAGAAATTTTCATGTAGGATAAAGTTTTCGTAAAAGTTTCCTGGACTATACTGAAATGCATAGGCTCGGATTTTTTGTTCATGTAAAGATGAGATATCAAACTATTTATTTTATCTTATACAAAGATCCACTGTCTGCGAGATTTATATCGAATTCTGAGAAATCAAGTTTTTTATCCAAAATTCAGATTCGTGTCTTTTAAGCTTTCTCGTAAGTATTGATTTTTAAGATATTCGTCTATCTTTGTGTGTATGTAATACACATCTATATACTATTTTTGAGCATGCAAACGTTTATTTTATGTGCATAAAATCAATAATTAAAGATAGTTATCCTAATAACTACAGGGTCGACTAGAACAATTCCCTATATGGATTGAATTTATTAATTGCAGACTCTCCTTCTTAATTAAATTATTAATCTTTTTTATATAATAAAATTCTATTAACTTGGAGAATTAATATTTTATTTACCAACTAATAAGTATAGAAACTATGCGAATATAACTTCAAATTGAACAGAGGAATCAGGATCTAATATTATGTGAACGAAAAATTGCAATATACGTTATAACAAAACAGTGGCTTTTCACCCAAAACTGCGCACAAGGATATAGTATTTCATGCCACTTTTTTTCGGATATACTTTACCAGCTACAAAGCGACAGCGCACCATCAAAATCAGAAAAGTTATTATACCTGCAGCGTATACGTTACGACGATGAAAAATCTAGTGATACCTTATCTAAATGCTGGATTCCTGTCTGTCCCTGTATCTTAGATGGTGTACTGATCAACATCGAGTGCAAGGCTTGGGCGCACAACATCATCCACGATCGATTCGAGAGGCGCGGCTCGGTCCACTTCGAACTGTTGGTCGACTAAATGTCAATTGCACATCGTCAGCAGCGGAGAGCACCGGCAGCAGCATCGTCAGCAGCGGAGCGTTTCTCAAAATAAAAAAAAAAAAAGAACAAAATAAAAGAACTAATAATAGCGACGTACGCCTCCCCTCCGCCCCTCCCCCTATGACAAGAACACCCCTGCACACACACACACACACATACACACACACACATATATAAAATAATAATAATAACATTGTAAAACGTCGGCAGCATCGATAAACGAAAACCAGACCCACACGTATACACAACTATTGCAAGTTCATTTGAGCTTCGATCCTCGTATAGACGATGCGGTCGTGAATTCATCGTCGCGTTATGACATATATATATATAAACCGTATATGACCGATAACAAAAAGAACATAATAAAACACAAAACGCAGAACGGAAGAGGTACAACGCAAAAAGAGCGACGAAGCTTCGTTTTCTCCTTCTCTCGTCTCGCGACTTCTCTCGCGCGCTTCGATATATATAACCGAGAGGACGAGGGATCTACCATATATATGCACACGTACATGTATATCTATATATATATATATATATATACGATATATGCTATACATATATATGTATATCTATATATATACATATTCGACGGAGTTCACGGACGCGCAAAATCGATCCGTAGACAAAGGAACGTGTCGAGGGGGTGGGTGGTTTTGGCAAAGGCGCGAGAGGGAGAGAGAGAGAGAGAGAGAGGGAGATACAGAGAAAGAGGGAGCACGCGCGAGAAATGACGATATTACTGCATTGCACAAAACGCGAGCGCACCGAGCCGCTTGCCCTCGTTATTACTTACGTTCCCCTCCCCCTCCCCTTCCCAGTCAACCCTTGACTGCCATCGAGAATTAATCCCGCATGTATGATCTATGCGAAAACAAATTGCACTCACGCGCATCCGACACGCAGTATAATAACAGACGCAGGAGAAATGCTACAACACGCGCACGCGCCCCAATAACGCCAATAACGCCAATCACACACACACACACACACACACACGTACGGCCTTTTCGCGACTTCGCGGATATCGCGGGGTGCGAGGAAAAGCTCTGCCCTATTCTGCTGCCACAACTTCCCGTTCGACTATAAGATTATTCGGATTCTATACACTGGTGCACCTTCACCTCCTCACACATTCGCACGCACACACACACACACACACACTGAGACACACACTGAGACACACGATAATGACCAGGAACAAGCCGCACTATTCGGATATGGTCCGATACCTATAGCTGCTAAGAGAGAGAGAGACAATGGGCGGCGTCGTCTATTATTAATTAAAGGGAAGAAAAAAATGTGTACAACGTCGTTCTAAAAATCGAGTTCGAGCGCTTGTTGTAATGATATATAATCTTTTAAAGAGTTGCGTGCGCCGGCTGGAGGGT
>UELU01147172.1:0-36317 GCA_900490025.1 Megastigmus dorsalis
GCTACACACGTTGTGTATCAATTTTATTTTTGAAAATATTGTGTTTTATTTAGTGCAGTTTAATCATGGCTAGATCGCGCAATTACGAAGTAAAATCAGAATTACCTAACCTCTTGTTGTGCACTACGTACGCTCTCAACAAATCAAATACAAAGAGAATTTGTATCGGACTTGAGTATATCAATGGGTACTATCGCGGGGTTGTTAAATTACTCAGCTCAACAGTCTTTTACAAAAACGTCACATTTGATTCAGTTAGTTGGGAAATGTTCAAGGATAATTTTGATGGCATAACAGACTATTTTCAAAATCCTTACGCTTTCTATCAAAATTATGGACCAGCCAATACAGTTTCACTACCTAATCACGACTTAAATTTTACGTCGTCGTTCGGATCAAAATCAATCACCATTGACGAAAGGCCAGCCCCAGAGGACTTGCAGGAAATTGAAGAAGAAGAAAAAGAACAAGAAGGAGTTACAACCGAACCATCTTGCAAAAAAATAAAAACAAGCAGCAATCTTCAAGGTATCGCTATGCAGTATAGTACATTTGAAGGACTTCGTAATCTAAGCAATCTGGTGGATACTCTACTCGATACGCTCAAGGAACAAGCAGGTTTGGTTAATCGCACTATCCATCTCACACTCGGATATCTAAAAGATATACTTGCAAAAGAAGAACCAGCAGAGGCGATACGGATTGTCGGCGACTTTAAAAAGTTTAAGCATTTCTATTCGCTATATCACTCCCACTTGGAAGCCTTGGTCAAAGAAAAAATTCCAGACGATAATTGCAACTATAAAAATTATTATTTAAGAATTGTTTTATTCGAGATTTTGGCATTTTCTTTGTCTACGATAGCTAAAGATTTAAACCATTGTATACTTAATGTGTAATAAAATAAAAAATAAAAAGATTTTTTCTCCCCCTTTGTATATTCGAATACAAACCTGTATGAAAAAATTCTAATTTGATAATATAAATTCATAATATAAGTACATATATATATATACATACAACTTCTATTACCATTTCCAATGAATTGTCGAGTGGATACGAAACTCTTTAATTAACTTTCTTAAAAGAATACGAGGAAAAAAACCATTGTAAAATATGAGAAAACATATTAATAAAATTCATTTTTCAACATTTCTTTCTTTACAAATATAAATGCATATATACATCACCGTACATGCCTGGACTAAGCTCAGTGCGAGCACGTTTATAAGGTAACCTCTCCCCCTCTCTCTCGAGATATATATACTTCTTACCTATATCTGTAGTCCAGATATATCACTGCCTCTATCTCTCTCTCGTACGCTAAGTCCGTTAACAAGCACTCAGTCAGATTTTTGGCTGTGGGAGGAGGGGGGCCTTCCACCCACCACGCACTCATCACCATCCACCCAACCACCCACTCACCACCCACCAATAAACCACCCACTCACCTCCCACTACCCAACCACCCACTTACCACCCACCAGCCACTCCCGCCTCTACATACCCTCCACCTCGCGCGCGCTATACTGAGTTTTACCCCCACCACTGACACTTCCCCTACCCCCCTCCACGAAGTGTCTCTCTATACTGTATAACTAACTACTCATATACTTCTATACGCTAGGTTTGGCGAGAAGCGCAATGCTTACTCAATTTATTAGCGTATAGTGCTACTTAAAGCACAGCGGGTTCGCCGGAAAACGCAATGTTCTCCAGGCCAGCCGCGAAGTAAAAAACACTCTTAAAAATAATACTCTGTACGAGTTCGCTGTTCCTTGCAATAAGCGAATAGCCAATCGACAGAGCTTTTAGGTAAAGGAGAACTACAAGTATTAAATAAGAGGATTACTGTTAATGAGAGGTTTATTCAAGGCTGAGGAGTAGGTACAAGAGTGATCCTTTGCCTTGATTTCGACGGTGTTTATAATATACCTTCCTTGAGCGGAACACCTGGCGACTTCCCTCTCTCCTTGGATGTCTCGTCGATGTGCCTTGCTCGCACAGGTGTGCACTTTCGCGCGTATCTCTCTCTTGCGGTTTGCTTGTGTGTATGTATGTGTGCGTTTGATACGGAAATCAGGCGTTCGCAATGTTTCGCTCTCGCTCGCATACATTATACTTTTATTTTTAAATTAATCATTTTTTCCTACTATACTTATAATGCTTTAATACTTATAATATTCTTTCATTTATTTATTTGTTATTGCGACTTTCAATACCTATATTTAATAATCTATTTTATTCTAATATACGTATTCATATAAAAACATCTTTCTCGTAATTTAAATGATCAATTTTAATTTAAATAGTTATTTAATGCTTATGAGCGTTACAACACAGATTCGCAGAAACATTTTCTGCAGACTACTTATCTGTGCACGTTTCTTTAAAGAGTTTTTGCTATTGTAGGCAAATGATATATTATGCTCAAACAATCTGAAAATTGAAGATACAATGCGTTGGTTATAATATAATATCAACCCTGATTTCAGCCTGGAATTTTCAGCTTGTATAAAATAGTAATGTTTTGGAAAACCTTTTATAGGATTTTCTGCGCATTTATTAACATGCTCACCTCTACAATATAATCTTCTGCCTATTTTTTTGCACAATTTCTACACAATTTTCTTCATAACTTTATGCATAATTTTCTGCATAAATTTCTGCATAAATATCTGCATATTTTTCTGCATATTTTTATGCACGTTTTTATGCAACCAGAAACAGTGCATAACTACGTGCATAATTTTCATAAGGGACAGCACACGAATTTTTTGGTAAAAACTAAAATGTAGATTTTCTTCGAAATTTTACACTGGAAATTCAATATAGTCGCCTAAAGTTACCAAAAATTAGAGTATCGAGTGTCGAATTATATAACAAAAACATTTTTCCATGAATATTATTGTGTATAAGTTATATAAAAATATAAACATAGAAAAACTAATTTAGATAAACAATGTAATTAATGATGTTACTTTTAATTAAATATACAAATATTTTCAATTTAACATTACAGGTAGATGCATTTATTATGTGCTTTAATATTTTCAAATTTTCTTTGATTTCTAGATAAATATGATATTACATGTATTTTCAAATTGTAACGTACTAACGTTACGTTCTCTGTTTCTGTAGGGTGATGCTCCACAGAAACTTAAGTTCGTGTGCTCGACTCGATTCTAGCCGATAGCTAACAGAGGTTTTCCCTCCCAAATCGCGTATTCGCTAGAGAGAAGTTGAAAAAGCACGCAATGGCTCCTTCACTTCGCCTAGCTTACGCTAATCCCCGGTGGCGTTTCTATTCCTCGCGTATTGAAGGAATAGTAGGCCGAAAAATTAGAAGAAGATTTTCCTTACACCGATAGTCGTGAAGCGCACAATGGTTTCACGACCGCAGAGCGAGTACTACACTCACAACAGTGGAAAGAGGCGGGATGGATTAGACGAGAAGGCGGCTTGAATTGCGTGTATATACATGCATACATATTATATGATATATACCATATTTTATAACCCAACTTATAAAAATTTTATTTAACGCATATACATTTAGTATGAATGCCATGCGTTTTACGCGTAGTCTCACGCGACAATCGCATGAGTGCGGTGCGTTATTCGCATGGGAGATCGCCATATAACAAACGCGTAGATTCTTGCATGGGACGCATGTATTCGACGCCTTTATCGCGTGAGTTATCCACTCCAGAATCGCAAGAATTTTCATGCGCTATTCGCGGATTTAGATCAAAAACCGTTTGCCAGTAAAAGTTTGTCAAGCATGCCGTGAAATTATTTTAGATACTATCAAAACATTAGTCGTTAGTATGAAGAGTCCCATTTAACTTATTCAAAAAAAATGGTGGACCAGCAAAATATTAACATGTAATTAAAATTCGATCGATTCGTTAAACGAAATAGGTGTTATATTAGTTTAAGGAAAATTTACATACAATGAGCGAGAACAGCGGAGGCAAAAGTCTAAGTGAGTGAGTGCCCACAGTTTTATCTTTTTCAACGTTTTCATATAAATTTTTTTTTTAAGTTAATTTTAATTATATCGTCCTTTGGTGGTTTTTCAATACATCGACCATGAGTGTAATCTGAATGCGTTAATTTTAAGTCTTTAAGTTATGCAGTTTTTTAATTGTAATAGCATTAAAAAAGGTCTTTTTTATCGCAGTGTGTTTGGAGCTAAGTTTAACACTTAATTTTTTCTGTGATTTTTGTTAGCCTGAATCGGAGGGCAATACGAAGTGTTAAGCCCTCGAAACGTTGCGTTTAAATTAAATTTATTAACAGCAACTTATTTGTTCCATAAAGATCAATTAAGCCCTTCACCAATTTTTACTAAATATATTTTATACTTGAATATAGTTGAATTTGTGTTATTTAATAAAGATGTAATAGAAAAACCGATAAAAACAAATTTTCGCTTGGAAAAAGATAATTTTTAAAGTATTTCTATAGTTATGAAACAGCAAAGGAGGAACTATATCTATATCTATTAAATAATATATATATATATAGATATATTTCCAATGCTAATTACGAAACTTTGGAGGCTCACCACTATTGAATTTAATGACGATTTGCAGTAAAATGAAATACTTAGATTTTAGTAAAATGTTACAAGCTGTGGAATATTATAGTAGAAATATGTTAGTTATATCAGTCAGAATAAAAAGTATTTTAAATTTTTCAATTTTAACTTACCTTTTAAGGAGCCATACAATGAAAGGTAACCTATGCGAAGGCATTTTAATGATTTAGGTATAGTAGTTTCAGGTTTCACTGAAATATGTCATCAAAAAAAATGACAAAACTATTCAATCCAATTTAAATATTTAATTTTATTACATTTAATATGACTAATATGGAGTAACTCTGACGAGAATTTCCGATTCAATATTTCTATCTATTTGCAAATAGGATTTAATTGATTTATTTGAGCAGGGATTACTTTTCATCAGTGGTCGGCGAGTGATGCTAGTCTTCGCGAGCGCTCGGCGAGTGGTGCTACTTTTCGTCAGCGGTCGGCGAGTGATGCTAGTCTTCGCCAGCGCTCCGCGAGTGATGCTAGTTTTCGTCAGCGTCTGAATGGTGTTACTTTTCGTACGGGGCGTCGATATACACGCACAATCTATACAGACTCACACACAAAGATACAGCCACAAAAACACATACGCACACTGTGTTCTGTTCAAGCTCGGATTGTTACCGTTAACAAACGTGAGACTCTCTTGAAGAGTCTCGCTCTCCAATGTTCGAAAGAATACTTGCAAGTACCGTGCGATGCTCGCAAATCCTACTGCTCAGTTTTCCTGCACAGTAGAAACGCTTTTCCACTGTGCCCGCAGAGGCGCTGGTAATAGCGGGGTATAAAGGGGAATATTAAGGATTCTCTATCGCTAATAAATGAAACGTGATTTTAATCAGTAATTAAATATATTCGCATCGAAATAGATACTACAAGTATTACAAACTTTACTAAACGCAAACCGAGAAGGCAACCCGAAGAGTTTTGGCGCGAACACTCTCACATGCACAGTCACGGATCCAGCAATTCTTCTGGGAGGTGTCCCTCGAGGGATACGCCCCTCGATGCACGGTTTGTTCGCCGAGAACTTCAGAACATATTGGCCACTACGGACATGGAGCTCAATAAGTGGTCTGCTAATCACGTCGAAATTCTCAACGAAGAGAAGGTGACAGTGCCCTCAATCTGCGCCTTCGACCCATCCGTGTGGACGTCTTTATGGCTCTACGACCATCTCGGATGGCTCCCTCCGATTATCATCCACGCCAAGGTTTACTACAACCGCTCTAGCTCTTTGGCATAAAATGGGATGCACCAGTGAGCGAAGAGACTTGAGAACAGTGAGGGGATTTTCGGAGATCATGAGAATACTTATTCGTCGCTCAGTAAGTCGCAACAGCTCCGTGCGTTAGAGGCGGTACGCATTACGCGCTAGTGTGGAATTTTCAGCTATTCCCGCTGGCAACTTCGCAGCTTTACTGATGCGTTAGAGAGGGCCTACGCAGCAGTGATCTAAAAATAGACTTGACCTTCAAGGTCATTTGAAGATCAAGTCTATTTTTTCAATGAGACCCTATATTTTTGACCCCAAAAAAGAATAATGCGGAAAAGTTTACATTCAGATACGTTCTTGGCCATTTTAGCCGGTCAAGGTAAAGTGGGCAATTTGCCCAGCCAGTTAAGACAAGCCAACGAGTCACCCAGCCAGTCAAGGCAAGGTGGACAATGTATCCAGCCAATTAAGGCAAGGCAGCGTGTCACCCAGCTGGTCAAGGCAAGGTGGACAATATATCCAGCCAGTTAAGGCAAGGCAGCGTGTCACCCAGCTGGTCAAGACAAGGTGGACAATGTACCCAGAATATCAAATAAATGTATTTTATTTAAGAAATAGCAGAGTACGGTAATTTGATCAAAGTAAGTGTTCAAATTGTTGACCAACAACTTGTTGACAATGTGCTAAGCGGTGATAAAAGGCATCTACGGCATTTTGAATTAGTGCTGGATCAATTTTACGATAAAAAAATTATTTGAAAAAATGGGTTTTTGTTATTTTACAATAACTTGAGTAAACATGAATTTTTTTACGAAATTTGATATAGAATCTTATTTTATGATTCTCTCGGCTAAGTTCATTTTTCAATATTTTTTCTCGAGCCAGTTTTGAAAAATTAAACTTTTTTGGTTGTTTCATCAAATTTTTAAATCGTTTTTTTTTACTTTTCAGTGTATTAGGCTTCTTATTCCATATGTGTCCACAAGAATCAATGCTTCTATATTATATCATATCAAACTAAAATACTTTTTGAGAAAAACTATTCATGAAAGTAAATAGTGTTGCTTATACTCTGTTTTTTTATTACCCCAAATTATAGACCATTAGCTTAGAATCCATGCAAAAGTGACAATCAGAAACTCATTGTTTTATTGAATAGGGTGATAAAAAAGAAATGTAACTGTACAGAAGTATGATCAGAAATATATGTTCGGTTGCTGCATAAATTCAAATCTATTTGCGGCCGATAGTCCACACGTATGGACCCCGAATTGATGTAACAGTCGCTCCATCCATGTAGACCACTGCGCAATGGCATAAATCATTTATGTTGGTAAACACTACGAGTCATCTTCAAAGCTTAGTTGCTAATGATATTGCATCATTTGGCTCGCTACTTTTCGTTAACACGTCTAATTATAGCTCTAATATCAAGTTTATGTATCATCAAATATTTTATATAGTGATAGAATAGTGTCTCTGCAAGGTTTTTCAAGAATTTAAGCATCAATGCTAATTATATCCTGTTAAAAAAATCCAGCTGGAATTCCACCTGGATCAAACTGGATTCAAGTTGGACTTGACTGGATTTTGAGGATAGAATTCCAGGTGAATACAGGTGGGTATCTAGAGTACTTACATGCAGATGATAACTTCCAAACTGGGAAATTAAGCTTTTATATTCGAATTTTGAGCTTTTTTTAAATTTAATTAAAATATCCAAAATTTTAATATAAAAGTTTAATTCCCCAGTTTGGGCTTTATTATCCGCATAGTAATACCAAATAATGGCACCAAATGTAAGTAAACTTCAATTTTTAGTAATTATTTGCAAAAATCCAGGTGGAATCCAAGTAGATCCAGTTGCAATTCCAGCTGTATTTTCAGTGCCTTAATCACTGTCATATATAATGTATTTATTTAATTTGTCACTCGAATAAGGAGCAGAGGCATATTCTTGATATATTATTCTGTTATTTTGTGCAATCTGAGAACTTTTCATCAAAAAGCTGGTCCTAATAATGAAAAGTAAGAATGTTGATATACGGCATCCCCTTAACCCATTAACGACCAAAAGGCCTGATTTTTTTGTTGATTTTCGAAGCGATTTTTTCTGCAGTTATAGGCCTTAGAAAAATTTTGCAAACACGTGTTTCGACATGAAATTGAATGCCCTTTCAGAATCTGAACTCAAAATGGTGATTGACTACGTAATAAAAAAGTTATAGCCAATTAAACAAAAAAAAAACGTGAAAATTTTTGCAAAAAAATCAAATTTCCGATTTTTTTTAGCAATGTTATCGTGAAGGAATCATGATATAAATATGATCAGGAGTGATGACGACTATCAAAGTATCTCATGAAATTTTGGTGTAATTTTTGAACCACTCCCTCCAACTTAAAAACGTAACAAAAAAATGTCTTAAAATTGATCATAGAACCCTCTCAAATTTTTTCAGTACTTTTGGGTGTTCTATGATCAATTTTAAGACATTTTTATTCCATAAACTTTTTCTCTAAACTCAATAGTTTCCAAGAAAAAAAATGAGTTATGTTTTTTATGATCTTTTTTCGATTTGGCCGCCATTTTATTGGAGGGAGTGGTTCAAAAATTACACCAAAATTTCATGAGATACTTTGATAGTCGTGATCACTCCTGACCATATTTATATCATGATTCTTTCACGATAACATTGCTAAAAAAAATCGCAAATTTGATTTTTTTGCAAAAATTTTCACGTTTTTTTTTTGAGCCCAGATTCTGAAAGGGCATTCAATTTCATGTCGAAACACGTGTTTGCAAAATTTTTCTAAGGCCTATAACTGCGGAAAAAATCGCGTCGAAAATCAAAAAAAAAATCAGGCCTTTTGGTCGTTAATGGGTTAACCCTTTTCGTCCCAAGATGACAAAAATTTTACTGAATATTTAGCGCCATAACTTTTTAACTAAACTTGTCAGAAAAAAATTGCAAAATATCATTTCCAATATCTAAAGTCTCCTCTTTCGAATGCTGCGATTAGAATTGGCCTACGATTTTCTTGGAAAAAGTTATGATGAGTTTTTCACCACAAAACATCAAATTTTCTAAATTTTTTTTGAAAAATGACAAATTTTGAACATGAAACAGGGGAGCCCGATTATTGGAAATGCCTTAAAGGGTGACATTAGTATCTGCCCTTCAAAATATCATTAAGGTATTTTCGAAATTCAAGATGGCGGATTCAAAATGGCACCCTTAAAGTGAAAAAATCGTAAAAACGCGGATTTCTTTAGAAATACTATATTTTTTATGCGAAAAATACCGTGTCTTACCATTACAGTCATTATAAATTGTAACAATAAGATATTTTCGACAAAAATATCTTATTATTACAATTTATATATATATATATAAACGATCATATGCCATTCATTCGTAATGGAAATGTACCATTTACGTAGAATTATACGCATTTATAGACTTTTTATAGTTTTTGAACGGCATTTTCACGTCGCCAGCTTGAATTTTGGAAAAATTTCAATTAAATTTCGACAAAAACATCTTATCGTTACAATTTATAATGACTGTAATAGTAAGACACGGTATTTTTCGCATAAAAAATATAGTATTTCTAAAGAAATCCGCGTTTTTACGATTTTTTCACTATTAGGGCGCCATTTTGAATCCGCCATCTTGAATTACGAAAAAACCTCAATGGCATTTTGAAGGGCAGATACTAATGTCACCCTTTAAGGCATTTCCAATTATCGGACTCCTCTCTTTCATGTTCAAAATTTGACAGTTTTCAAGAAAAATTTTGAAAATTTCATGCGTTTTGGTGAAAAACTCGTCATAACTTTTTCCAGGAAAATCGTAAGTCAATTTTAACGACGGTATTCGAAAGAGGAGACTTTAAATATTGGAAATAATACTTTGCGATTTTTTTCTGGCAAGTTTAGTTAAAAAGTTATGGCGCTTAATACTCAGTAAAATTTTTGTCATCTTGGGACGAAAAGGGTTAACCCGTTTCCACCGAGAACGCCACTCGCGGTACCCCGGTCTTTAAGATGGTGCCCATTAAAATTTCCAAAAAAATTTTTTACTGTTGCAAAATGCAGTTTAAAATACAGAAAACATGCATTTTTCACCAATTTTTTTTTTTTTTTTTAATCGAGTTTTCAAATGGTTTCCCGAATGAAATCGACTCGGAATCTCATTAACCGGTGAAATAAATGTTTAAATATGAGGAACTGATGGTTCCCGGATCGATTTTTCACTTGGGGGTTTCCAAAATGGCGCCTTCATTACAAAATTTTTGTCAATATATTTATGAATTTTTTACTCAATAACTATGGGGTTATGGAAAAATTCACAAGAGAGAAAAAGTTCTTAGAGTTACTCAAAAAATGCACCCGAATTTTTTCAAAAGTTTCAAGAAAATTTTTGTATTTTTGCAAAATTGAAAACGTGCTCAAAAAATTCCCAAAAAATTCCCATATATTCCGCGGTTGATTCTAAGAACATTTTATTCTTATCAATTTCTGTGTAAATTTAATAGTTTTTGAATAAAAAATTTCTTAAAATCAAACTTACTCCAACTTCTTGTTTCTTGGTCCCGAGATAACTACATTCTTGCTGGAGCAAAATGTTCTTAGAATCAACCGCAGAATACATGGGAATTTTTTTGGATTTTTATGAGCAACTTTTGAATTTTGAATAAATTTACCTTTTGCAAAAATACAAAAATTTTCTTGAAACTTTTTAAAAAATGTGGATGCATTATTTGAGTAATTTTAAGAACTTTTTTTCTTTTGACAATTTTTCCATAACCCCATAGTTATTGAGTAAAAAATTTATAAACATATTGACAAAAATTTGCAATCAAGGCGCCATTTTAAAAACCCCCAGGTGAAAAATCGATCCGGGAACCATGAGTTCCTCATTTCCAAACATTTATTCCACCGGTTAATAAGGTTCTGAGTCGATTTTACTCGGGAAACCTTTTGAAAAATCGATTTAAAAAAAATGGGTGAAAAATTCATGTTTATAGTTTTTTAAACTGTATTTTGCAATAATAAAAAATTTTTTTCGAAATTTTAATGAGCACCATCGGAAAAAGCAAATCTTAAACTTTCAGAATATGATCTTATTTTGTTTTTGACGTTTTGAACGTCAGTTACAAGCTCTTAAAGACCGGGGTACCGCGAGTGGCGTTCTCGGCGGTAACGGGTTAATACATGGTAGTAGAAACAGACTAGTGTAGAAAGACACTGATTTTCTTTTAAGTTTTTATCAACTTTCCCTATAAGTAAGGGAGCCAAATTTTTTTTTAAATTGAAAATCCCTAAATATTCTAAATGATATAGGTTTTATCCTCTTTTCAGTTTAAATTTATTTAATACGCTTTCCTTACGTTTATTTGTCAAATATCTTTCCTTACGTTTATTTATGCAATATACTAATTGAAAATGATAGCAATATAAAATTTCAATGGAATTATTTTCAACTTAAATCATTAATATAAAAAAGCAACACACCCACTTACACAAAGGATACATATAAACAGATATGTGCGTATAGGTAATAGGTCGAAACTTTTAAGATCGGAAGAATTTTGGATGGTAAAATTTTAATATGACATCGGGTAAATTGCTGATTGAACATGCTTATATACCAGTTGTTGATAATGAATTCTAGTTATTCTGTAAGATTATTTTAAAAAACGAAAAGAAAATAAATATCCTAAAAAAAACTGTAAAAAATCTGAGATCAAAATTATTATTTTCGAAACCTTAACTTGGTTAGATTGATCTAATACGTATTATTTTGATTGCATGTATATTTTAAACCATTTGGGTACACACGTTTTGCATATATTTAAAATAATTGAATTTTATGTGTACTTTAAGATTACACACATTTTACGCTAAATAAATATATTTTCAAAGCTTAAACCATTTCAATAAACACAAAGTGTGTGTTACTATATACGTATGATTTGTGTTCTTGTAGTGAATTTCATGCAAAACACATGATTTTGATTAATGTAAACTCAGTGGCGGCAACGTAGGAAATTCCGAATTTTGTAATGTAAATTTTTAATTTTTATTTCTTAATTGCTTTATTGTTACACGCAACAGCAGTGCATTTTAATTTCTGATAAGGCTTCAATATTATTTTGATACGAAATAAATGTTGATGCACTACAAAATTTGGATCTGTGTAACATATGTAATGTATGTAATATAATATATGTAATATAATATGTGTAATATAATATATGTTATACAGGGTGTCCCAAAAGTATGGACACACTTGAAAATCTCGGAAACTAGGGGTGCTAGAAAAAAACTTCATATACTAAAGTTTCCGAAAATCAAACGGTGCATCCGATGGTGCCCTTGAGTTTGACCTTGGGTTTGACGTTCAGGGTCATTTGAAGGTCAAGTCAAGTTTTTTGAATGGAAACCCCCTTCTTTATTAAAGAAATTGAAAGCGGGAAAAATTTTCTATTCAACGGTATAAATAACATAGGGCTAAATAAGCTAAACTTGGTGTAAAACTGCCATAAGTTTTTCTATCGAAGTTTTTGGAAATAAAACGGTGCATTTAACGTCGGCCATGTATTTGACCTTCAAAGATTTGGCCATAGATTTGGTTTTCGATCCGTTTGATCGAAACTGACATATTCGATTTTACAGTGCAGCCAGTGAAGGCAAGACACGCTGGTGTCTAGCCAGTGAAGGCAAGACACAGTCATATCCAGCCAGTGAAGGCAAGACACGCTGGTGTACAGTCAGTGAAGGCAAGACCCGCTGGTGTCCAGCCAGTGAAGGCAAGACACGCTGGTGTCCGACTTGTGAAGTGCAACTAGCATCTTTTAGAAATCGTGACTTCTAAAAGTTAGCGTTCATGTTCGAAATGTCCTCCATTATTCAGTTGACAATACCCCATACGATTATAAAATGCTGAAACTGCCTTTTGGATCATATTATTTGGGATCGCCTGAATTACTTCAATAATACGTTGAGCCAACTCTTCCAAATTCGCAGGTTTTGTAGCATAAACTTTGCTTTTAACGTAACCCCATAAAAAGTAATCTAATGGCGTCATGTCAGGTGGCCAGTCAATGGTTCCTCTGCGGCCTATCACTCGTCCTGGATTTGTTTCATTTAAATAATTACGCACATTTCTAGCGTAATGCGGGGGTGCTCCATCTTGTTGAAAGTAAGTAATGTTAAAGTTTTCACCGACAATATCATTTATCGCAGGCACGATTTGATTCCTCAACATGTATTCATACTTTTCTCCGTTTAAATTGCCTTTTATGAAAAATGGCCCTACTGTTCTATCATTTATTATGCCTGCCCAAACGTTGAGTTTCTTTGGGTATTGTGTATGTAATTCCAAAAACCAGTCAGGATTCTCCGATGCCCAGAACCGACAATTGTGTCGATTAACGTTACCATTCAGCTGGAAGGTAGCCTCATCAGAAAAAACTATTTCGTTTAAAAAATTTGGTCTAGCATCAATTCGGCTTATCATTAATTCGGCAAATTCCAGTCTTCGATCGAAATCATCCTCGTTCAACTCCTGTATCAATTTCACTTTATACAGATGAAACTTCTCGAGTTTCATTATTCTGTGAACAGAAGTTTTACAAACACCAGTTTCAGCAGATACATGTCTAACGGAGGTTCCAGGATTTTCAACGAAAGATAATGCCACATTCAAAGAGGTTTTATGATCAGTCACTGTCTTCGGTCTTCCACTTTTGGGTTGATCTTTAACGCTACCAGTTTGCTCAAAACGAGAAACAGTTTTTCCCACTGTCTTTTTCGAAATTCTTGGTTGCAACGGTAGCCGGAATTCTGCGTTAAACAGATCCGCAACTCGCCGATTTGCGGAAACTTTTGTAACCAATGTTTTTTTTCTAACACCCCTAGTTTTCGAGTTATGGGCTGCTGAACACCAATTTCAGCTTATTCAAAGATCTGACCTTCAAATGACCTTTGGGCTACATTTGACCCCTATGTTATTTATACCTTTAAATAGGAAATTTTTCCCGCTTTCCATTTCTATAATAAAAAAGAGGGGTTCCCATTGAAAAAATTCGACTTGATCTTCAAATGACCCTGAGGTCAAGCCCAAGGTCAAATTCAAGGTCAAGATCGGATGCGCCGTTTGATTTGCGGAAACTTTTTTATTTACAGTTTTTTTCTAGCGCCACTAGTTTCCGAGATTTTCAGGTGTGTCCATACTTTAGGGACACCCTGTGTATGCGTTTGTATTGATTAATACATACTTGCACGCGAATGTAACTTATGTGACTGATTGCCATTGCGATATATCCTAATTTATTTTGGGATGAAACCTTAAAGAAATGTAAATAATAAGTAATCTTGTCGGTTTAGAACCTGACCTTATTTTAAATGATGTATCGTAAGAGAATCTGCAGAATTTGTTGAAGACAATTCTGTAAAACCTCTTGTAAGATATTCTGCAGGAAGTTCTACAGGAATAGCTATAGAAGTCAAAGCAGAAAATATTTTACTTTTAGAAATTCTGCATGAATTTTGAATTCAGGAAAACTTGTGCATACAAAAGTACAGAAATTCCTGCACTATTTTTTGCAAATTTTATTTGAATTTTACTTATGAATAATTTCTTCAAAGCACAAAATTCGTAAATTTGGTATTGCTGATAGATATTATCACCCGGAAGATAACACCATAACAAGGGATCTAAATTTAATTACTTACGTCTGGTTAATTTCTTAAATTAATGACAAAACACTAAAATATAAATAACATAGCTTACGCCCCTAGTTTAGGTGTTCTCACCAAATTTATGAATTCTGGGCTTTAGAGAAATTTTTTAAGTATTTTATTATACAATAAAACTGCTGGATATTTTCTGATAGTATAATGCTTTCTGCGGCGATAACTTCTGCAGATATTCCTGCAGAATTTACTATAGTATTTCTGCGGACTATTTCCGTAATGGAAAAGTAAAATAAAATCACAAATTTAATTAAACTCCCCAAAACTAGGTGAACAGACGTTCCATGCTGACTGTGATCGTTTCTGTTGTTGCAGAGCTGAAAAATTGGCGGATATCACAGATATTTGAGAGACAGAGTAACACGGACGAGAGGAGACGGTGTTCGTTGTGCGGTAAGGTCGTTACCAATGTGCGCAATCACTATTACGTGCACTTTCCCGGGAAGTATGCCTGTCCGCTCTGCCCGGCCGTGTACACGCGCAGCGACACGCTGCTTACGCACACGCGCCTGAAGCACGCGAACGTCCAGTAGGCGCATTCGCCATTTTGTTAATCCGATGAATACGCGAGCGATAGCGGATGCGTCACGCGTCTTACCTTTGATGGCTCAATTCACAGATTCGCTGGTCGTCATCGAGTTTAATTAATGAACTTTGCTCAACGAATGCGAGCTGAAGACATCGAGGACTTGAATTATAAATTAAAAGATTGGCGCTGTTACTATTTCTTTATTTTTTCTTTATACGATGGGATATAGAGTGTTCTTCTTTTTGTAAGTAGTAGAAGATAATATACCAATTTTTCTTTCTGCTAAATTAATACTGGCAACTTGAGTACACTATAGTATTAAGAGGATGCTGTGGCAATAACCATGCTTATTCTTTCGATGATATAGTTTTCTAGTAAGAGTGAAATTTATTATTCAAACTTAGATTTTCTAATATTCAATATAATAAATTTTCTGTGGCAGGTGAAGATATTTGATTTGTAATTTTTCCTATTAGCTGAAAAATCATGGAAGTGTTTATGTATCGAATGCTAACCATAGAGATATAATCATGGTCAACAGGTTTATAACATTGTCTATTTATATTTTTCATGAATTTTTATTTAGACTTGCCCGTTTTAGTATTTAATATAATAAAGCGTTCTTAGCATGATGTCCAACTTATAATTTTGTTGATACATCGATACAGATAAAAATACAAAATAGTTTAAGGAGGGAAAACACTACAGTTATTGAACAGCACAAAATCACCTCTTTTAATTGAACTTAACTTTTATACAGAAAAGATGAAGATCCTTGCGAACCCATAAATTCACTTTTATTTAAAAGGCCGACGTTCTGCACGCTTTATTACTGCATCCTTCTTCACGGCTGCAAGATACAATTGCAACAAACGAATTGAATTGTTATTAAAATTATAGTACAAGAATATTATAACTAGGAAAGGTACTAAGGAACTAAGAAACGAACAAAAACTTTTTTTTAACGAATTAAGTAAATTAAATAAATTATATGTTACGTTCGGTCACGCTCACTTGAGGTTTATTCGGATGGAACTGGTTTCGTGGGATTTTTCCTTAGTTTATTTTTAATTTACTTACTTTCCTATTTTCACTTATAGTAAGATAAAGGTGTTGGCTGCGTGGTAATTGAGCTAGAGAGCGTTATGGTTCGTTTGGGCTGCCGTCTCATCAGTCAGGCTAACTGCTTGGAGACCTGTGCCAAATTCACAGGTTTAAATTATCCAATAATTTGACTTGAATCATTGGCCAAATAAATCTTCCTTTCTGCCTTCCTTCCTTCGTTCTTTAATTGAAATTAGTGGGAGAAAAGGGATGACTAGGTTACTCGCAAAGAATGAACTATTCGATCGAGATTAAATAAACTTAATTTATTTCGCTTATTGACGAGTCAAATAATAGTTACAAAGTTACTATTACGCGTACAGAAGGTCGTATAAGCTACTTGCCGAACTTCCTTACATTATACTGAGCTGTATGGTAAGTAGGGGTGTACCATGTGTTTTTAGGATAATGATGCTACATAAGATGGGTACGCGTAGCACATGGTAGGTCCTTACATACCTTCCACTGTCTTAGCCTAGTGCTAGTTGCTTAATGCAAAAACAGGTCTTTTGAGAAAAAAATATGTATATCTTCGTTGTTCTCCCTTCTTTCTTCGGGATGATCTCCACTCGTCCCACATATAAAGTCTATTATGTACAATAATTTATTTAATATACTTAATTTGTTCGAAAAAAAAAGTTTTTGTACAGTTTCTTATTAACAATTTTTTGTTAATGAATTTATGTCTTTTGCATTATTTGGTTGAACGCAGAACTGTGTTACTTATATAAATTGTCGAAATTTTTGGCTAACAAAGCGCCTAAGAGAGCTCCAAGTGTACATGCAAACATAAATGTACATGAAATTCCCGGGTCGCCAATATGATCAGCTATATCGCACACGTATAAAACTCCATGCTGAGCATCTCCTACCCGTACGCACGAACACAAGCCACAGGCTTTCCCCTCTCTTAATTTCAATTTCAGTTTACCTCCACCTTTGAATCAGTATGAAATTTTGATTTCCTTTTTAAAAATCTTAGATTATGTGATAGATCAACGTGACCACACATTAATAAGTGAAGTACAGACGATTATACTTATTAGTGAGTTCTACACGTAATTTTAATTTTGATGGTCTTGATTGTTAAATTTTTTTACGTTCAATAACTTTTCTTTTTTTAATGTTTTTTCAGAGTTTATGGCTTAGAAAATTAATTTTGACTGTGACATGAAGTTCACAATTATAAAACAAAATAATTAATACTTTTTGGGTAAGTTTCGATATGTCTTTCCCAGTTATAATATTCTTGTACTGTAATTCTAATATCAATTCAATTCGTTTGTAGTAATTGTGTCCCGCAGCCCTGAAGAGGGACGCAGTAATAAAGCGCCCAAAACTTCGGCCTCTTAAATAAAAGTGAATTTATTGGTTCGCAAGGATCGTCACCTTTCCTGTATAAACTTTCATCCACGAACGTTACCTCCTAATTATTAGAACTTAAATTTTTTTAATTTTTCAAGAGATCGTTCATTAAATGAGATACGTAGAAAAGGAAATTTTTTTTATGTACTGGGTAAACGTATTTTTCCAAGATAATAATGATTAACTTTTTATTTTTATTATTTAGTTATAAATAAACTGAGTACGCTATAAGGAATGGACCTAACCATACGGCCTCAATTCTTGGTCAAGCAGCTCACTAGTTTATAAACTTTCTAACAACTTTTTTTTTTATTAAAATTTTATATTCTATGTGACATTATCTAGAAATAGTTAAATTTTTAGAGACTTCCAATTAGAGATCCAAGAATTCGCTTTGGTAACACATAAATCTTATAAATAGTCGAAGTGAAAACAATGATTTCATTATTTAATAAAGACGTTTTCTACAATTTTTTTCAACTGATACGTTATGGAAAACAATACCATATAAATTATACTAAATATTTGAGTGGCTTAACTACACTGATTTCGAGTAGTCATAATATAAAAAGTGCTAATTTTGTCAAAATCTTCAAATGAATTCATGAGAGCGAGAGGGATGAAACGAGTAGGAATGAACTTGGGGCCACGTGGCTCTCAAAGCGTTTTCCTCTCTCGCAATATAAACAAGAGCAGGCTCCCTCATGTCGACGATTGTACGAAATGAACTTAAGTAGAAGTAATTTTTTAAGAAGTTGTCTTAAACGAATTCAAATACTGTGCAGGACCATTTTTTTAACATTGAAGAAATATAAGAAATGGCGTACTATACGTATTGGAGGTCCTTAAAGCAGAATTAATTTCTCCTTTTTGATCAGTACATCCAAATTTTTTGTAAATTAAAAAAAAATTAAAAGTTTTACGAAATCTTTGGATATAAAGGGTTTTAGGATCACTAGAATATGAAAATTAGTGAGATTTAAAGTTATGCATATCTCACACTACTCGGTAGAAAATCTAGTGTTTAGTGAAAATCTTTCTTTTTTTTTTTTAAATGCAATTCATATAGAATTAAAATTAATAAAGCAAATTCATTTTCATAAAAGATGGGTAGCTGATATCTGGTCGTTCAATTTTAAATCTACACTGTATATTTGAAATTGAATAGATTTTCAACTGTGCATAATCTTAATCTCATAATCCCAGTAAACCCAAATACTATAATAATTTCAATGTAAATTCCATGATTAAAAAAAAAAAATTGAACACTGAAAATGGTTTTGTAAACGCATGTTATGAAGCAGTGCTGCCAATGCATGTAACGACACAAAGTGTACAGAAATTTCTCTAGATTTCGAGCTTAGACATCGTTGTAGTTGCTGTAATATAACAAATTTCTCATAAAATAGAGCTATATATTTGTTGAGTTTGAACATTTTTATAATATGTACTTTACAAAAATAATTTTAATTGCAATGTAAACCAATTTGCATCATGATTAATTTGATTATTTTTATGATGCGATTTAATTATTGTTAATATTGTTTATTAAATATTTATTCATTGAGTAAATTTGTGACGACAAGCGAAATTATTAAGCGTTCTTGCGAATAAAAATTTTTTATCGTAATTTTGATTAGTCTGTTAATTACAAAAACGTGATTAAGTGATGGATGCACATGTTATAAAATTTCGAAACTTCGGACGCCGTCTTCTTCGATCTTTTGTATAGAATTATTTGATGTGTTTATTAATAAATCTATATATACATGAAACTTCTATTAATAGAAGGATTTTATTAAGTCAGAGAGTACAAATGAAGAAAACTAGAGTTATATTGTTAAGAAATTAGTCTACCGTCAAAAAAGCCATCGTCCCGAAACCAGCGGAGGGTAAGACCTACGGAAGGATCCTGAGAGGCATCTGATCCTATGTTAACCCATTGGATCACAGAGTGAACGTAAAAAACATGTGCCCTTGAAAGTGGCTAGAACCGTGCAGTGTGAGGGAGGGCTCCTCGACGTGAGGTTAACAAAGCTCGACAGGACCGAGCAGAGAATGTCCGTGTTTACCGCAACAAAAATAAAAATAGTCTGGGTCAACAGCAGGATTCGACGACGACAAGATATCGAGCGCTGCTTCAGGTGCCTGGCATACGGGCATCTGAGCGCGACCTGCAGAGGCCCTGACCGTAGAACTAGTTGCTACCAAATTCTTCCAGAAAACCCTGAAAGGAACTCGCTGAAATGGTTAAGGTCCTACAGGCCAACCTTCGGAAAAGTAGTACCGAGACAGAGAAGGAGTAGGCTGGTACCACACGGAAAGGACACTTTTAATGTGGTACCCTCAAAAGTGCTTACCGTAACCAAATTATTTTTATAAATATTCAACCAAATATTTGGTAGGTGTACACAAATCAAATAGCTAGTAAATCAAATAGTTATTTTAGGTGTGACAAATAAATCTTTGGCTACTGAAGCCAAATAAATGAAACGGGATTTCGCTCAATACCGTCTAAGAACTTTGGTCGTACCAGCCAAGTATATTATGAGAGAGCGAATCACAATTTTTTTAAATGTAATAACATTACTAGCATAAAATTCTTATTTTTAGCGAAGTCTGTTAAAAAAATAACTGAGAAGAAAAACTAATGGAAGTTATTGTTTGTATTGATATAATAATTTTCATTTCTTGTATAAATTCAACTTCATTTGCAACTTTAAATATAAACCATTTAATTTCCCTTTTGTTTTGAAGCATTTTATATTTTGATAGTACACAATAAATTCAGGTATAGGAATTTACCCTCTCTTTTCCCACCTCTTATAGTGCCTCTTCCCTCCTTTTTAATTCTATCCTCATATTTCATCGCTCTTGTTCCTGCTTTTATCTCTTTTCGTTTCCCATCTCATCACGTGGCTCGGTGTTCTTCCATTTACTTCCAAGGTCCACCTCAGAATCCTGTCGTGTATCTGTTCTATTTCCTCTCTTTCCTTTCATCCCCAATGCTCCGCTCGGTACAGCAGCATGCTTCCAATCACCGTATAAACCACACTCATCCTCCTTTTCCAATCTGTTTTAACTCTTCTTTTCCCCATAACCGTTTTAGCTACGTATTTCACGTGGTTCTCCTCGCCATTGTTTCCACTCATCCTGTATCCTAAGTTCAAAAAGTTTTTTACTTTCTCAAGTTTCTTTCTATTCTAGCAGAACATTTCTTTTTTTCTTCTTCCTCTCCCTTTCCTAGATTCCATCACCTTTGACTTCCCCACGTTTAATTTTAGCCCCTTTCCTTCCATGAATTTTTCGAATTTCCTCAACATTTGTTTCATTCCCATTTCATTGTTTGCCACTAAGACTATATCGTCCGCATATGAAAAGGACTATATCTTCTTCTTTCCTATAACTAGCCCTCGCTCCTATATTTCTTTCATCTTCTTCGAAGTCTGCCATCGCTATATTATACAAAACCGGACTAAGCGGGCATCCTTGTCTTACCCCTTTATCGAACTCGAATTCCTCCGTTTCTACTCCCCTTCTTCTTATTCTACATCTTGGCTCTTCATAAAGTTCTTCAATTCTTTCCCTTTTGTCTTGTCTCTTGTAGTTTCCTCTTCGCTTCCTTGAATTCTCTATCCCACCACTTATTTTTTCTCTCTTCTGTCCTTTTCACTTCTATTCTCTTAATTTTTTCTGTATTTCTTCCTTTAATCTACCCTTCAGATCCTCTCTTCTTATCTCTCTTCTTTCCTCACCTTTTCGTTTTGTACCCTCATTTCCCTTATTTCTCTTTCCGATTCTTCACTCGTCACCATATAGTCTATTATTGCGTTTCTTCTTTCCCCCACATGTCCTCTCCCCCTCTTCATCCCCGGTTCTTGCCCCGTTATCAATCGCCATCCCCATTTCCGCCAGTTTTTCTATCATTTCTTCGCCTTCTTTGTTCATTGTCTTATCTCTGGACTTCCTCCGTTCTTCTATCCAAGGCCACCATCCTTCTTCCGCCGTTCTTGCATTAAAATCCCCCACCATTATCATCCTTTTCCTCTCTACTTTACTCCTCACATTCTCTATAATCTTCCAAACCTCCCCCCTTTTTCCCTCATATACACCACCACCACTATCTATTTTTCCCTTCTATTTTCGCCTCTCTTACTATAATTTCTTCATTCGGCATTTTCTGTATTCCTTCTTTGTCTCTTCCCACTTTCTTATGCTCTTCTTAACCCTTCTATTGACCTGCTTCTCTTCTTTCTCCTTCTTGCCCTTGTAATATACAATAATATTCCCCCAGTTTCTTTTTCTGCTACCTATGTCTCCTTGATTCCTATTATATCATGCTCCTTTATCATCTCCCATGCTTCGTGATCTATAGTCTTTAACCCATTTCTTCCCAACCGGCCATTTTACAGTCAATTGGTTTTTTGCCTAAAAAATTGTCGAAAAAAAAATAATAACCAATAGCACTTTTCCGAAGTAAAATTGTCCGCTCTTTACGATTCTGAAGTTAGAATTTTGGAAATTCCATTGGAAAATTTCAAAATGGCCACTGGGGAAGAAATGGGTTAAACCCGTAGAATTCCATATGAGCATCTTTAACTCTTCTTTTGCTTCATCTTCTGATGCTCTTCTATCTTCCCTCCTCTTCTTCTTCGCGAAAAAACTTATTTTCACCCTCGCTCCATTTCCAAAGTCTTCCGTCTATTCTTAATTTATTGAAACTCTTTCTCACCTGCTTACCCTTTTCTCTTTCTTCTCCCCTTTTTTTCTTTCACTCCACGTGAGATCGCTGTCTATGCAGATTCTCGTTCTTTTTAATTTTGTCTTACTTTGAATCATTCTCACTTTTTCTTCCCTGCTATTGCAGTCCTTCCCTATTTTGCTTTCCCGTTTTCCTGCTATCCATGCATTTCTTATTCTTACGTCTATATTCAGCTTCTCTTTTATCCATATCTGTATACTTCTTTTGTCCCTCGTAATCCCCCCTGCTCCTGTTATAATCACGTTTTTCCTTTTTCTTTATCTTTCTAACTCTTCTAGATTTTTCTTCAGTGTTTGTTTCTGGATTTTCTTGCTTTCTTACATCTCTACCTTACCCTCTCGTCCTCTTTTCTTTTATCTTTACTAAATCTCTTGTTTCTTACTCTATTTTTTTCTCTACCTATTTTTCTATTTTCTGTACTGTTCCTTTTATAACTTCTATACTTACTTTAATTTCTCATCGCGATGAATGGAAAAGAGCAACTACGAATACATTGTCAATCTATGACTGCATTTCAGGAGGAAAGCAAGATATGATATAGTAAACAGCGCCAAGCTTTTGTATTCCGGCATGAGAACGGATTTTTATTTATTTTCCTTTAAAATGAGTTTCGTTTTTTCATCTCCATGATTTTCATTGTATAGTATTTTCAATCAGTGAATGTTCTGCTTCAAGTTTGGCACAATAGCTAGTCATAGTAGTTAATATACCTGGTAGATTGAATAATTTTTCAAGAACAGATCTCATTGGAATGTATGTCGCTGTACTATTTTTCTCTCTAGTCTGATATCGTCTACTCTTGAGGCAACGACGTACTATTCCGGACTTATAAACTTTCTTTTCTTCTGTTTTTCTTCTGTAAAGTGCTACGAAAATTATATTCTGCAGAAAATGTCGAAAATGGTATTTCCACACTCCGTGAGCAAAATGGCTATTTTGCTCACGCATGCGTTCGCTAAATTGCTTTTTACTCACGTTGTATGGAAAAATTCTATACGCAACACGTGTGCTCAGATTATCTCGACGAAGGTGAAGGTTGTCGCCCGAGCGAAGCAAGCCTAAGCCCACTAGTTGCGAAATGTACTATTACTAAACAATCAATTTGTGTCTCAATGCGATTAATAGTTTCTTCTTGATTATACGATTTCTTTATAATTTTTCTAATATTCGGTTTTCAGACATCCAACATGTATTTTAAAAGATTATTTGTTTCTGTTAGTAGACCTTCATTGAAAATTCAAGGAGATTTACTTATATATAATGTGTGACAAAACTGCAGTACCTTACTTTCAAATAGATCAGTAATATTTGACAATAATTCACTATTATCAACACTTTCTCATAAGAATGAAGATTCAAATACGTGCTGATCTGCTTTGGAATCTGAAGGGGAAACGCATGGATCTTCAAAACCAGATTGCGATATTTCGATCGTGTTATTAATTATCGAAACATTTGATTAAAATGTGAATTTTAAAAGTACACTACCCTGAAAAAGATTTTAAGCAATCACCACTTCGAACACGTCTAAAATGATAAATATCGTCTTTACGTAACACATGTGCTATTTTGAAATCAATATGAAATACCTTTATTGAAGGCATGAAGGAAAGTAGAAATTCTTTAATTTACTCTTTTGAAAAGAGTAAATCTGCTTATTTGCTCTTTTTGAAATTCGGGATTAAAATTTCTACTTTTAAAAAATAGAAATTTATTAATTTACTCTTTTGAAATGGGGAAAAACCATTTTATCCTTTTCAAAAGAGTAATATGTCAATTTTACTCTTTTCAAAAGAGCGATTCTAGTTTTTTCTACTTTATAAAGAGTAAAAATGTCATTTTACTCTTTTGAAAAGGGAGAATCACAAAATTTCTACTTTTTTGCGCCAATTTTTACTCTTTAGGGTTTAGAGTGTAGGTTCAGAATTAGGCTGCTAATAGGAGCTTGATTTTCACACTATGATTGGGTACCCCATACAGTTGGGATAGCGTAGAAAACATGGTTATCACTTAATTCTCATCATGAAGAATGCAGATTTGAATATTGCGTTTGTACCATCTTTTAGCGTTATCTATTATCGTTCTATTATTAATTGTAAATGTTACATTTTCAATCTGTCGGAAACATTGAGTATTTAATGACTCTTTAATGTAGCTTTGTCATTCTAGTATTTTCAGTTCAGAGAAAATATAGTCAACTGTATTTGCTCTAAACTTAGCTATACTTTGTGTGGGTGAGAGTTACAATTTCTTAGTTCTGCCTGACAGAAACGAAAATGGAAATACTCATTCGAAACAATTTCTCAATTGTACTAACCTAAGTTATCAATTGAAACAAGTACTTTAGCAGTAAATTCACTTTTATCTAGGAACTACAAAATGCTTCATTTTAGGTGAAGTCAGACCTAAGGAGTCAGGATATACCCAAAGAGTGCAATATCCACCGTGAAGTTGTAGCTTCTTTAAATGTGCGATCTTTGAAAACTTAAGAAGAGTTGATAAATGTACTAAACTGTGATGTCCAGGCTCTCGCTTCTGGACGCGTATGTCTAAGTGAATAATGCTCCACCTAGATTCTTGATTATTTAGAATTTTTGGATTTATTTATTAATGATAGAATTAGTAATTTTCGTACTTCCTGCTTGGTGAGTGTTGATCTCTCGTTTGGCTTGTTGCTGTAGATTGGTGGACGTGATTTTTTTAAACTGAATCACTTCTTTAATTAAATAAAATTTTCCGTTATTGACTTCAAATAAGAGTTACAATTTTAATGTAATTCTTTTAATTGTTTCGGCTAGTTATGTGATAATCTGCGGAGCACGGAGCGTCGCGACAGATAGATCTTGAGGAGCACGGAGCTTCGTCGCAAGACCGAGTCAAAGACTGACTTATTGTCCTCATTTAATCGTTTTTAAAGGATCAAAAGTGTGTCGTGATTTGAGGTTTTGCGTATGTAGCTTGATGCTCGTTTCATAATTATTTCGAAATGTTGCGAAATGCATCGTTTGCATTTTACAATCGAGCGTCTTTCGATGAACCATTGACCGCTATTAAAAGGTATGTCGTACGACGTAACAAAACAAAATAACTAACAATCTGAGATCATAACCATTTTAAATACATAAATATCGTATACCGTGACGGCACCGAATTTGAAACGGGTACCGAATTTCGAACGCTTGCATAAAAAATTATTATTTATCATAATTTTATTTTTATTCAAATAATATGCACAAATTTAATTCATGAACATGACCATGTAAACTAATGCGTAGAAGACAAAAACTGATTATGAAATTCTAGTTTCATTTAAAAAAATTTTTAATGTCAGTCTTTTCGATCTTATAAACGAATCGCCACCATTTTCTTAGTAACAGGTGTAAGAAAATCCGTGCATCAAAAATTATTATTTTCACTTCAGAATATAAATGCAAAGGTAATTCACATCTATTTCGTTTATTTAATACTTAATAAATACTAAATATCGGACTTAGGAGTACCTACGATCTTCGGAAAAATGACTTTTCTAAAACCTTGGGAAGCAGTTTGTGGTAGCTAAAAACGAAGTTAAAACTAATATTTGCAACCAATAGGCCCAATCTTTCAGGACAACCTTAATTCAAGCCAAATACACGAAAATTTATACAGTTGTTTCATGCTGTATAGTTTGGCGACTAAATGAAATGTAAAATACCTCAATTGAAGGTCGCATTCTCAATGTTCATTTGTAATTTTGAGACATTTTACATTTTATTTAGTCGCTGAGCTATAAAGTATGAAACAATTGTATAAATGTTCGCGTATTTGGATTGAATATCGGTTATCCAGAAAGATTGGGCTCATTGGTCGCAAATATAGGTTCTAAACTTCATTTTCAGAAACCAGAAACTACTTTCCAAATTTCAGCAAAATGGCTTTCCCAGAGATCGTGGGTTTCCCTTATTACTAGTCTAAATATTACTTTTATATGAAAAAAAAAATAGTGTTTGATTATAGTTTCCACATTTAATATCTGAGAACAATTTCCTACCACAGTTTTGAAGTATTTTTTTATTGTAGAATCAAGTATCAGAATTTATACTAAAATAAAAAAATGTAGGAAAAATTATTATAAAAATAAAGAATAGAAAAACATTTGTTATCACTTTGGTTATCAAATTCAGCAGAATAAAGAAAAAATTTTCGCCATTATCGTATCTGGATTATCCTAACTAACAGAAAATAACTTAAAAATATTTTTTTCTTTGACTAAAATTGTAAAATTCAAAAATTCTTTAAAAAAATTTAAAAAATGCTCAAAAAATTCAGCATAAATTTTGTATAAAATCTAATTCTGGAGAGGAAAAAAGAAACCTTATTCTGTATTTTTAATTTTAACTTTCTTTAAAAACTTTGTAACCGGGCTGTTTCTGTTTCCCCTTCTTGCGATAACGTGATTACGTTCTCGCTCCTACCTGTACACACGTCACTTTCCGTAGTTCAGAAAAATGCTTACGAGCACCGTGCTATGCTCGCAAGTCCTGCTGCTCAGATATAATTCGCAATAGAAACGCTTTTCTACTGTGCTCGTGGAGGCGGCGGTAATCGCGGGATATTAAGGGGAAAAATGAAGGTATATCGCATGAATAACGTACGATGTAAATCTAATTTTAATCGCTATATTCTTCAATTCACTTCAAGTCTATAATAAAATATAAAATACACAAAGACCGAGAAGGCAGAAAATGCGTGGCAAAACGATCGCGACTCACACACACCCACGTACTTACACGGCTAGCCGCTTGCAAGCCGTCGTCGAAATACTGCAAGTACTTACTCTTAGCGGCATTCTCTACACCACCCTCTCACTCTCTTTCTCCCTGCTTATAAGAAGTATTGCACTGACTGCAGTCCAGTGTAATTGGGATTGGTGATGGTGGCACACTCACACACACACAGCGCACGTCACTCTTTTTCTCTCTCACTTGCGTTTCCTTTCGCGGCGGAAATCGATCTGACGACGCGATCTAATCATCCTATCGCGCCGTCTCTCTCTCTCTCTCTCTCTCTCTCTCTCTCTCTCTCTCTCTAATTATCCTATCTCTCTCACGCGACACACGCCACGCTCGCTAGGCTGCTCACGGTTCCTTGTGCTTGCGCGCCGTCTGACAGAGCGTATAAAAGAATTAACGAGTGAATACAAAAGGAATTGTAAATTGAATTCGTTTTTCAAAACTTATTTCAAGAAATTTAATTAATTTTTTTAAGGGGATGTCCTGTGGCCCGGAAAGTTACTACCTTACTGGTTTTGACATTGAACGAAATATGTAAATCGATCGAGATTAATTTTTGAAAAAAACTCTCTGTGACCACCTTGGTAATGATGGAAACCTAACGTGGTCCCAGTTTTATAAAATTAGTCCACAATTCGTAGAGATTTTTGTCCTTGAAAATTTTGTGTGTAATTCATAACGATTTCTATCTCCGTTATTTTCGAAAACAAGAATCTATGTGAATTATGGATAGTGAGGACAGAGTTTTTTTTTCTAAAAAATAGTCTCTGTTTTCTGTAACGGGACTGGACACGACTCCCTGATTTTTCATGGATTAGGATTGAACAGCAACCGTTAACCACGTGAGACTTCCTTGAAGAGTCTCATTTTTCGATGCTTGTAAGTTTACTTGCAACTTAGCTCTGTGTAATGCTCACAAATCCAGCCACTCAGTTTTAATGCGCAGCGGGAACGCTTTTCGATTTTCTGTGTTTCTCCCGCTCGAGTCATATGATCCTCCGAGTCTCCGAGCATCCCTTCTTCTTTAGCAGACAATCGCTCCTCGACCTTATCGCCTCTATGGAATTGCAAGAGACTAAACATCGTCCAGCTGCTAGTGTGACCTGGAAGACAAAGAAGATGTACAAGACAATAGAAAGATAATAGAATATCATTATTATAAATGCCATCCTCGCACTGGCGACGGGTCACTCTCTGTCGAGCATCCAAGCAGTAAAGACGCATGTCAATAAAAAGTATTTCTATCTACTTACCTCATTTATTACGGTGTTTATGAATGTGTTCCGTCACCTGCACGGGGACTCTCCAATAAGTACTAACATAACTGGCTCTGCGGACAGGATTACTGCAAGGCTGTGGAATTTGGATTCTCCTCCAACTAACGAAACGGAAATCATTAACGAAGGAAGCAGCTGGTGTTTCAACCCCATCTTTGCAGTACATAGGTCGAGCTTCGAGTCCACCTAAGCATTGAGTCACCTGAAACCTTCAAAGAAGAACAGTAAGTCTTTGGAATTTCCTACATATTTTTATTTAATTCCTAAAAATACGATTAATAAGCCTGACCGCTTAGAATAATTAAATACGAAATAATGGCTCAAGTAACGGTAGAGAAATTTTAAAAGAGATAGGGCGCGACGTGATCTCTATATACGAAGGCGGAACTAGATCTTTATCTCATTTCTTATAATAATGCGATAAATTTATAGAAGTTTTACGTACAAATGATGAAATGATTAACGAATCTAAAATTTGCGGAGAAGCTCTAGATTTAATAATAAATAATAAACCTGCAACATGGATCGACTGCAAAACCTTACTGATAAACAGATATAGTGATCCAAGCTCAGAAGAGTTATTATTCACTAAAATCAAAGCTACAAAAAATACGCAGATAAAGTTAAACATCGATTAAATAAAGTAAAAGAATATATACAATTAAACGTCGCCAGTGCTAATACGTATACTATGAAAAATAACTTTTGTGAATACGCTGCGTAAAATTAATAAATGGGATAGCAGAACCATATTATTCACATCTGATACATTTCGAATTAATTGATATTGAAGAATACTTAAATAATTTCGAAAATACGATAATCACGAATAACAGCAGCTTTTTATATTTACATGAGACAACGAGAAAATAAACCAAAAACAAATAATTTCAATAGAACTGGGAACTCACGAATTACAAATTTACCCCAAACTTCAGGAAATTCAAATCCTTTTAATTTCTTTAAAAGTACGGGACCTCCACATTTTATTCCGGAAGAGCTTGACCACCAAGAAGAGCAACAAGATGAGATAAATTATCAAAATGAGCCAGATTTGGAAACTCAAGAGAACACTGACTATAAAGAAGAAGAAGCAGCTAATTATGGAAATTTTCAGCAAGACAACGACTTAAACGAAAACACGTGATTAATTTAAATAATATTGCCAATCCACCCGAATTGTCACATCTGGTGACTACAGCCCCACCATTGAAAATACTTATCGACTCAGGAGCTTCAGCATCTATCATCAATTTCGAAATAGATAATCAAATGTTTTCTGAATATATATTTCCGTGCAGTTTTGAAATTAAATCTATGGATAAAGTGGAAAAAGGCACATACGCTCTTGAGTTTCCAATATTACAAGAATTTGAAGATGCTACACCTTTGTATTTCTTATAGTACCTTGGCACTCTACTTACGACTGTCTTATTGGATATAAAGATGTACAGAAATTAGAAGCAAATATAAATTATAAAACACATATTGGAACTCCAAAATTGGAAATAAATTACGTAAAGAGTATACCAGATAAATGCACAACTGTTAACGTGAATCAGTTTAAAACTATAACGTCACAAATAAGAACCTGCTATACCATCAGCGACAAATGCAGTCGTAAAAAGTTTTTATTACGCATACCACCTGAAGCAAGAAATGCAAGAACGAGTAAGAAAATTATTACAAAGCAAAATAATCCGCATAACTAATTCACCTCATTCTTCGCCCGTATAGATTATAAAGAAAAAAACGGAGGCAAATGGTCATTGATGACGCCGAAAATTGAATGACGTTACTATAAAGGATAAATACCCACTCCCGAGGATGAAGGATATTTTAGAAAATTTAGAAAAGTTTGCTTATTTTACTACACTAGATTTGACTCAAGGATTTCATCAAATTCCCGTAGATAAAGACTCAGTAGAAAAAGTCGCATTTACAGTTTAGAATGGACATTACGAATATATCCGGATGTCATTTAGCTTGATAAACGCACCTGCCATTTTTCAACGAATGATGGATAAAGTATTAAGAAAATACTTGTATAGATATATTTGGTTTTGTTTATGTGGATGACATAATCATATTTTCCAAATCATTGCAAGAGTATAGAATATACAGTATTTAATACTTATACTCAATGAATACAATTAGACGAAAGTGAATTTTTGCAAAAACCAGCCCCGTTTTTAAGTCACATTATCATACCACATAGAATTACATTGACTGCAGATATAATTGACGCTATTTTTAAGTATCCATTACCAACAACACAGAAATAAATCAAAGCTTTTTTTGGAATTATCAGTTATTATAGAAAATTTATTAAACACTTTGCAAGAATTTCGAAACGTTTTCCAAAGGTTCATAACAAAGGAGAAAAGATAAATTGGGAGGATAAAGATTCTAAGTAAACAATTTCACATTACTTCGAATACATCAAATGTCGCAATTGGAGCTGTCTTATCGCAAAAAGACACTCCATATTGTACTTTTCAAAAACATTGAATTCAGCTGAACAAAGTTATTCCACGATTAAGAAAGAAATATTGGCCATAGTGGATGCGTGCAGTCATTTTCGACCGTCAATATATGGACCAAATTTTATTACAGAAACAGATCATAAGCCACTTATTTGGCTATGGTCCGTAAAACATCTGAAGAATACGATTCGAAGTAAAATATAAAAAGGGATGCGAAAATAATGTAACTGATGCCTTAAGTCGTGTAGAGATAAATATAGAAGAGGAAAATCAATTGAACGATTCACTTTCGATGATACCCCTAATATTGGACGAGGTTCCCCTCACCACCGAAGAAACGGACGAAATGTTTGCTAATGATTTGACAACGCACGGTACACTCCGCCGAAGAAAACCCTGTATTTTCTTTACCCATATCTGACAAAAATATCCATGCGTTTAATTAAAGCATAACAATTAAAGGAGGAAATGACTACCAGGTAAAAACAGCAAAGGATAAACTAAGAGTATAATTATTGAGAAGCAAATTGGGAATAGCTTTATAATCAAAGAAAAACCAGTTGATTTATAAAACACACTTTATTGTGTCGGTAGAACGATCAAGGCAGGAGTGACGCTCACGGAGAAGTCAAGAGCAGAGGGAAGGCGTCCCTCCTGGCGTACAGCGCATGTGATTGGTTACGCTTATAAAAATACTCGACATAAGTGTCTGCGCATTTACGGACTTTTACAAGAACCCAACACTCCCTCTCAATCATGAGTGTTAAATACTAACACCCTTTTAAAGATACAAAAGTAAATCGTAAGAACTAAAAACAAGGTTTGTCTTCAATATCTTCATATTGTGTCATTGGATAATCTTCATTTACCACTCGTCAGGTTCCTCCCAATTGTCTAGTTTTATCTAGAAACATACAAAAACATAATTAGAAATCATTTATATTTAACAGCTCAAGACTGAGATTTTCGTGTAATGCTAAAGCTAAAGCTTTAGTAAAAATATCAGCTATCTGTTCTTTAATTAATATAATGTTCTCTACGGTCTAGCATGTGCCTTAGTCGGTTTTCACCGTTCATTTTAGCGCATGCTAAGGCTGGTATATTATTGCAATACAAATGCATCGAGTTTAAACTTTTCTTAAATATGAATTCCAGAAAATTATGGAACAACATTAATTCCTGGCAGGTTTCGCTCATAGCTACATATTCAGACTGATATGTACACTCTATTTAACATGCGTTCGCCAAGCTACGGCATCACCGAACAGTTTAATCACATAACCACAGGTAGTTTTAGACTTTTTGCAATCTGTCAAGCTCGCCTCGGAATATGCTTGTACCACACCTGTCTTAGCTTTAAAATTCACCCTGTAGTGGCTGGTTCCCGATAAGTACTGAAACACTCGCTTAACAATGTTCCATTCTGGCTTAGTTGGATTTATCTGATGTCTACTAAAGACATTAACTGTATATGATATGTCTGGTCGCGTCGCATTTCCGTGATATAGTAATGATTTTAAATTTTGGTCCTAATCTGTCCCTAAGTTAATCTAGTTCGACTGTTCCCGCATATTAAAATGTCATCTACATATAGTAATACGGTTATCATGCTTAACTCTATAAATTTATGAAAAAGACACGGGTCTAGAACATGCATTTTAAAGTCTAGTGCAATCATTGCACACGTGAATTTATCATTCCATTTCTTAGAGCTCATCTTTAGACCGTGTAGTGATTTTACCACTTTCCAATCACAAGCTCGCCTCGGTTCCTCGTTTATCATAAATCTCCTTAACTGACTAATATCACCGCTGTGATTATTATCTAGAGTTCTCAATGGATTATTCATGTCTAACGCCTTATGAGGCGTTCTGTTATACGAATAAATGGAAGTCTTTACAGCTGTATCCCACATGCTTGAAGGTAATACAGATCGAACATCATTGCTCTCAATTTTGATTCTAGCGTTCTGTTAAATCTTTCCGTGGCTCCATTATATTGTGGTATGTCTGGGCACACCAATTGCAGCTTTGCTTCAAATTTCATTAATGTCTCTACTTTATCTGTACTCGTAAATTCCGTACCTTGTATAACAATTTTGTCATCATTCCAGATGATATTTCGAGTAAACTAAGCTATTATCGAAAAATCGTCAATTAGTACTAATACATATATATCCTTTCGGATAAGATACGACGGGACTGATTGGACCCATTGTATCAGTGTGAATGACTTGCAACGGTCTTTGTGCTCTGGTTCTTACTATTGTAAACGGAATTTTTATTCTTTTCTTCATTGAACAAATTTCGCATTCCTGTATACTTTTATCTGTCGCTATTACATTAGCCTTTATCAGTGTTGGATATATTTTCGCTAACTTTACGCGTAACACCGCTTAGCTTATCCGTTCGCAAGCTAAATTTAGGTTAACAGAAGCATCGTTATCCACAGTTTCTTTTTCATTTGGTTTTTCTTTATCTTTTTGAATTTTTCTATCATTAGCCGTAACTAACAAATCCGAACTACTCTCTCGTCCTTTGGTTATTTGTTTCTTTAGTTTGTGTTTGTACAAAACGGGCTGTTTCGTGTCTTCATTACTCGATTTCGTTTCGCTCTCATTTTCCTCGTTTTTCTTTCGATATCTATTATTATGCGAATTATTTATTTTATTATTACCTATTAAAGCAGACGGATTAATGATTTCATTTTCATTGCTACGATTTTTTAGTATTTTCAACTTAACTGTCCAGAAGGGTTTTTTAAAACTGCCTGAGATAAGATTTTTCTTGAGTCAGCTATGAATTCGATGATCGTGTAATTTCTAAAACATTTAAATCCTTCAAGATTCTTACTCTGAGATTCCTTAGAGGTGTCATTTTCCCTTAGAGGTGTCATTAGTCTCTGCCCAATATGCAGTCGACCCGGCGCCTGAACTACCTCTGTTGGAAATTATGCCAGTGGGAGCGTCTCGTCTCCCTGTGCGAGTTCCTCGTCCGCCTCTCGAGCCCAATCGGCCCCTGGTGGCCTTAAAACCCTTAGAAGGTACTTTGACTGACTCTCTCTACTTTGAGTTTGTCTCCACTCTTCAGATTTTGATGCCTCTCTTCAGGTTCGCCTTTTTGCTTCATAGGACAGCTCCTGGCGATGTGATTCACGACTCGATTACACCGATAACATTGAATGAGGCCAGGTGTCGGGCAATTAGCGGATTTGTGTCCGTTTTCCCCGCATGAGTAGCCGTGGAAACTCGTCTCATCTTTAGGCTTCACAGCTCTGCTCCCAGGAGCTTTCTACACTCAAAAAGTAGCTCTCGGGGTCTGTAGTATGTTGGAAACCGAACCGGCCTCGACCTGAAGGAGAAATTTTTGTAATTTTTCATTTGACATTTCCTGCCTCGTTGATTCTTTGCACACGAAATCAACAACGTTGGCATTTGGTACAGTTTCAACTATAGAGTGCTAGAAAATATCTCTCTTTTCTTTCTCTTGCATTTTCCCAGTAACTGACACACTTTCATAAGTTCTGATTTTATCTTCGAACTAAAAATTGGGCCGCACTCTCTTTAGAAGGGTTGTACTTTAGTCCTTACATATCACGTCTAGCCGAGATGCTAATAGTCCTTAATTCTAACCTTTTGTGATCTTTTAATCTCGCGAGAATTTCCATTGACTCTTTTAAATCGACTATTTTAGTCATATATATGTTTATCTTTAGTTAATTTATTCGTTTGTGTGGACTTGCACCTCACCGGATCTAGTATATGGGAACGCGACCAAAAACCGGCCAGCGGGCGCGTGCAGCGCATATTTTGCGTAGAAGGAGCTCTCTTCAACTCGCCTATAATCCATCGTTGAGTATGTCAGAAAAAAACAAAGCATGTATATCGATAGATTTGTTCCTGCTCTTTCTAATGATGCCATTATTTTTACTCCAAAACACTTTTTTCTGGTCGAAAATTCAATTTGAATGTTCAGATCATTCAAAACAAATATATAATTTTTTTTTTCAAAATAAATTTCACCATTTGAAAGTACAAGTCTTAAGCTACAAATGCACTACGCGCGCCCACTGGCCGGTTTTTGGTGGACGCTCCCATATATTTTCATACTCTTTAGTTCTAATCTCAATAAATCTTCAAATATTTCAAATTTATTTTATTATTAATTTCAATTTTAATTTTCTCGGTTAACTTTGTCAGCGCGTCATGGGTATCAGCTATTTTACATTTAGATTCCAAAATTAACTTTAGCCTCTGATCAATTAATTTCGCGATATCAATTACATTCGCATTTTTTGTTACAAATTTCACGTTTTTAGTCACTGCCTGTTTATGTACAGTCACATGTTTCGCATCCTCAGGATTTGTTTAAAAAATGTGTCGTTTCCACTTTATACCAGCGGGGTTATCCCAATCCTCGACGATCTTATAGTCTCCGGGAATTTCACCATCTCTAGAATAGGACCTTCCGGAATGTCTCCTTGAGCCTCATTCTTGTCTCCATTATTTTCAAACGTTTTTTACGTCTTCTCTGCCCTTCCAGTGTTTAGGACCAGAATGGGATAATTTGCTTCCTCCATCACTTCATCAAAATTTCTGTTCTCGTAGGCCTCAGATCTGTCTTCTTGTTCACTGACGAATGGTGACTGAATGAGCAGGTTTGATTTAATGATAAGCCTTGACCTGTATGATAGGTCTGGTGTTGTGAACTCAGCTTCGGGTGTTTTTTCTTGACTTTCTTCAGCATGCTCAGTAATTACTGGTAGTTTCCAATCCTCCAGCAGTTGTAAGTTAGCGCTCTTCAGTTCTTAGCAGTTGTTGCTCATGACCTGGCCCAAACTCTCCAACATCTTTAGCATGAAGATTAGGTTCAATTTGGACTGGGTATCTAAAAACTTGTTTTTCCTAACCAGCAGTTTCTCCATGAGATCTGTCTCAGGCTCTGTTAATACTTTTAGGATCACTCTCTTGGTAAATGCTCTTTCAGCCGGTGGTTGAGGTAGCGGAATGGGCCACAATTTTCTTTCTGCTCTACAACTTTGATCTCATCTGATGTCATGGTTTGGTCCACCCTCATCATCTTTTGTATAGGAACTGGTCTTAAGCGCGTCTTTACTTGTCTTACCTATCTATATATACTTTTAAAGTAGAGTCCAATACCTTCCATTTGCAATGTTGCAGACCTCAATAGGGATGATGATGCATGTTTTATAATCAATTTAGTAAAAAAAAGTGCAAGTCACGTGGTTTTGGCGGCCATATTCGATCGGCCATAATGTTTCGATAAAAACGCCACTTGGATTTTGAAAGTAGACTTCAAGACCTTTCGATTAACCACCTATAGACCTTTATTGGGTCAAACCAATTTTGGCTTGTAGGGGGTCATTCGTTGAGAAAGAATGACTCTCACACACACACACACACACACACACACACACACACAC
>UELU01147172.1:36337-51551 GCA_900490025.1 Megastigmus dorsalis
TCTCTCTCTCTCTCTCTCTCGCTCAGGCGTCGCTACAATAGAAGCGCGCGAACCTGTATCGTGCGCTGGCCTTGGACACTTTATACATCTACAACTCTCTCTCTCACCGTCTCCTTCTCTCCCACTCGCCCTTTTCCTCTTCACCTCTCCCCCTCATTACACCCTCCTCCTCTATCCCCACCCCCCTCTTTCCCATCCACCTACTCTCTCCCCCTCTCTCACGTTTATATTAGTTTATTATCGCTTTTTATATTTATATTTTGTATATTTGTTCGCCTATTATGAATTTTAACAATTGTTAACACTTATATTTATAAAAATTGTACTCACTGTATACTTTGTATGATAGTTTATTAACTATATTTTCTGTTAAATTTGTATGTACTTTTGCGATATACGGTTAAATCTAATCTTATCGAAAATAAATAGTTCAAATCAAATCTCTTCACCACCCCTCCACCCCCTCCCTCCACCACCTCCTCCTCTCCCACTCCCTTAAATGCTGTGAACTGGTGTAGAAAAATCGTAGAAAATTGATTTTTTTTTAATATAACAGGATGAATTGAACTTTCTTTTTCTGTGATCAAAATTTAAAAAGAGATTATCTAAGCTCGTGTCAATTGGCATACTTTGCAAATTTATAAGTCTCAAAAGATGACCTTGAATTTCACTTACACCATAGGTGTCTCAAATGAAGAAATATTCCTTGGAATTTTAAAACTGAGATCTTAAACTTTAATTTAAAACCAAATACGTTAGATCTAGGATGATTTTTTGCTGCGCTATGACCTCCGAAATTTGGAAATTTCCAGAGGAAAATAAGTTGCGGCGATAATTTTGTTGATGAGTGTACTTTCCCTAATAGCACTAGATGTCCAAGCAACGTTCAAAAAACCTAATTTTCTCTGACGAACAGACGTCAGTTTTTAAGGTCCAAAAGACGTCAAAGGCACGTCCGAGAAACGTCCAAAAGGTCCGCTTATTTCGTTCAAAGTTAAACGTTCTTGGTACGTTCAAAAGATGTCCAATTCATGACGTTCACAATGGATTAGTCTATTTCCAAACGTCTTTTTGACGTTTATTTAACGTTGCCCCGAAGGTGTCTTCAATCGACGTCTAATACACGACGTATTTTGGACGTTCTTTTGACGTCGTTCGGATCCACCAGTTTCGCGACGTACTTTTTGCGACGTTCCCCTGCTGGAAATGATCTATTGAAATCGATTAAAAAAATCTCAATCGATTCCAACTCTTTTTCTTAATACTTATTTTGACTATTCAAATATATTTGTTACGTAAATTATTGAAATCAATTGAAAACGATAAAAGATTTTCTATATAATATTGATTGATAAAGATTCAATCGAATAATTTTCTATCAATTTTAATAGAGTTTTATGGAACTTCAATTATGATTTTCAATTTTATAATATATATAATTTCATATAATAGAGCCGCTTTTATATTAATTTTCGCACACTTCACAATTTTTCGCAATTAAATTAAACATTTAGAAAAATCTTTTCTTACATTGCGATTCGAACCGGCGATCTTTGGGATAAGACACATAATCCTTAACCACTACGCTACGGAACGCTAGCAACCCAGAATTTTGATTCTGCTCATAAAGACAAATGTAAGTCTGGAATCACATGGACACGGTACTCTATTCGAGTTCAGCGCGAAAAAGAGATTATTTCTTAAACATTATTTTAAATACATTACAATTGTATATGTAGTATTATTTTTTTGAGAAAAAAGAAAACATTCTTTTTGAATACTTCTTTTTAATATATATTACGAAAAAGAATGCTTTTTTTATACTTCCCCAATAAGCACACTTTTCAGAAAAAAAGAAGTCTATAAGTAATCTTAGATGTCCTCAAAATAATATTACTTATATAATTGTATTAGGGTTCAAAAAGTATTCTTTTTTAGAAAAACAATTTTATTTTTACGACATTATAAGAATTACTTTAATAGTATTAAAAAATTATTTATAAAGCATTCTTTTTTTGAAATTTATATGTTAAAGAAAAAATCAACAAAAAAGTATTCAAAAATAATGCTATTTCCTCAGAAAAGAATTCTTATAAAATTTAAATATTATTAGAAAAGTATTCTTTTTCAGAATAATTTCTACGAAATGATTTTATTTTTACTGCATTTAAATTGCTTCTATAGTAATAAAGAATTATTAAAAAAGCATTCTTTTTCGTAATTTATATTTAAAAGAAGTATTCAAAAAGAATGCTTTCTTTTTTCTCAAAAAAATAATACCACATGTTCAATTGTAATGTGTTTAAAATAATATTTAAGAAATAATTTCTATTTCGCGCTGAACTCGAATAGAGTACCGCGCGAGGGGCTACGCACTTAGTCCTCTTGTGAAGAGGACTAAAGATGACAAAAGAGGACAAGTGAGGACTCGTTGGACGACACGAGGGTACAACATATTATGCGCACTCATCAATATCGGTAGAGGACACGGGAGTACAGGGGAGTACATGAGAGTATACACGGGAGTACACGGAAGTAGTTAAGGACCCACTATAGCCCGTCACAACAAACCCCCACCACTTACACACCCCCACCACTGTCGGAGGTGTCGAGGTGGGGGAGCACATTATAATAAGTGAATCATACTCTCTCTCTCTCTCTCTTAGATAATTAAAAAATCAAGAAAATAAGAAAAAAGTTTTTACGTTTTAATAATAAATTAATTATCAATAAAAATTTATTAGAAAAAAGCAGTAATATATGTTTAAAATTAAAAAGTAACTTATTTCTATTTTTTTTTGTTATGGAAAAAGGGATTGGCAAGTGATAAAGGTTTTTTTTTTATAAATATAACAATTCTATGTAAAAGTTAGCATCATTTATTATCTAGATACTTCATCAATTTACAGGTAATTACAGGTTCGATAATTCTACTTATTCGCATAATACGTATTTTAAAACGTTCATGATCGCGAGCAAGCTGCTCCCATTTACCTCGCCGAGCAGTTCGATATGCATACTTCCACACATACATTTTATGTACAACATTTTTAGATTCGTCGAAACGGACAGTTTTCATGTTTTACTTAATCTAAGATTTACAGCAGACAAAATATTTTCCGAGTGTAACAATAACATTTCGTAGAATAAATTTATAAATTCCCCGTCGTATAAAATTCTTATACCTTTATACTTCTCTTCGTTTTGCTTTCCTTCTACATCTTTTCTACATTTTTCTTTTAATGCTTGAATTTCTATGCTAATTACATTATCTATAACCTCCTTAAGATGAGATTCGAGAATTTGTAGATGTGCATTATGAAGCAATTGACACTTATCGATAGTAAAATCAAGCGTATTTACAAATAATTCAAGCGCACTGTATTTAATAGCTTCTAAGTAAGTTAAATAATTTTCTACACACTTCGAAATCTTTACTATTATGCATTTGGGCAGCTGGCCCAATATCACATTATCCAAAGTTTCGCCATGAACACCGCTGTGCATTGTTAGAGCCTTGACTTCCACTCGTGTAAGCGGATATTTAGCAGTTGTTTTTGAAAGTGCCTTACTGTGAGCGAGCAGCACACCGGGGCTTATTTTCAGACGTCTAACTAAAAGATTTGCCTCCTCGATGTGTATGCCCATGAAGCCCATAGGATCCATGAGAGAAAAACTGTCTCGAGATCTAACTAAACGAACTCTAACCTCTACACCATTCAGCAGCAGTTTTTCTTGATTAAAGTCAATCGATTTCTTAGCAGATAAAGGTCTACGACGAGCTACGAGACCGAGATTCTCGTTGGTCGTGTCTTCCATTTTATCAGCTGTGTCGGCTGACCATAAAACACTCGTCAAGTGTGATGCCTTTGCAGCAGGATCGTAATTAAGCAGTGTCTCGATGTATACTCTGTAGGCATATGCATTAGTCGGTGGTGATACAGGTTTTTGATTGAAAAAGACGTCGACTTGATTGAATAACGTGTGCATGAAATTGTTGGCAGGTGCAGCGTGATTCATTAAAGCCTCAGAACCCTCGGGCAGAACATCTTCAATAGTCGTACATCTGAGAGATACGCGCAAACTGAGCAAGATCAATGTACTCCTCGCCATTTCCCGGTATTACAAATTCTATTGGTGAGTCGTCGGTTAACGATGATATAGGCTTATACTGTACCCAATGCGAACCCTCAATCGTTGTCTGAGTAGGCGGAATTTCAAACAGAAGTAATTCCGATTTTAGGCATTCGAACGATTGGGTGTGTCGGAAGGCCTTTCTTATTACCCGAAAATGTCTCTTGTAGATTGAGTACCACTCTCCCTCTGTTTCTTCTTCTTTTTCTCCCGATTCTCTTTTATCACGCGACCCTTTGTCATATTTTTATTCCTCTTGATGCACTTTTTATTCTGTTTCCTTTTTTTCCTTCTGCCTGAGTGGGTGTTTGCGATGCTCAGGCTCTGAAGCAACTGCGGCGGTTCGATATAGCGGGGCACTTTATAACCGGACCCCTCCATTAACTTATCCAGCTTTTCTTCGGCCTTCCTCTTGAGACTCTCACCAGACTCTCTCACACGATTGCGCAATGATTCTCTAAGAGGCGTGTTATGCGTAGTAACATCGGACATAACATTCATACCTGTGCGTAAAGCCTCTTTACCGACAGCTTTAGCTCCACGGCTAAGAAGTGGGAAAACTCTACGGAATATTCCAGCGAGAAAAGAGCCAATACCACCATGTCCTTTCTGGTAGGGAGAACCAGCATAGATAGGGCCAATACCCCCACCACCCCGACTTATTACCCTATCACCGCCTACCTGCATGTCAAAGTATTCCTCGTAGCGAGACATCTTGACTCTATACGTTTAAAGTGTAGTATAGCCGTCAACGTACCGTAATCGAATGATATTGGCTCGCCGAGTTGATCTCTTATATCTATTTCTATCGTACGAAATGTATTGAATAGTAAAGGCAGATACATAGAGGGTGAGAAATGTTTACTCATTACCCAACCATATGTGTAATTATCAAAGTTGAGAGAAACAGCTCTCAATAGGCGCGATTGAACGTCTCCTGTCATATATGGCTCCAAGATGCCACTGTAGAGCATCAGCATTGTAGGTAGATCACTGGAGAGATTGGCCAGCCGATCGCTAATTATCGGTTTATCAACGACGGTTATACGAGAGTTAATATTTTCGAACCCAAGAATTTTCTTTAACCTCTTGGACAGGAATAAATTGTGGACCATCTGACTGCAACCAGACTGTATAAATTCGGCAAACTCTAACGTATCCTCCACGTTCAACCTCAAACTTCAAATGATTTTTTACACTGTCCAGACTATTAATTTCGTCTATGAGAGTTTTGACATCTTAATACATACCAGGTCTTATAAACGATGTTGTAGCTCTAGGCTCTTCTGCACGCGTATTAATGGTAATTGTTTGATGCTGAGGCGCGCACTCCAGAAGCAGCATTCTATCGACAAGTGTTGACGGTATATGCTGAAACGTAAGAGGAACTTGAATCTCTATAAGGACAACTGCCCACGTACCGTGTAGCTGTAATTGATGCGGTAGCTGTGTGACAAAGTGCGTCGTTGTATTTTCTGCAAAATAATCCATGCTGTTATTGCTACGCAATACAATATAAAATTGATCTCTCCAAATCCTTTTTAACTCGAGAGAGCTCCTCCCCGTAGAAAAAACCGTCAATATCCTCGTTTGCAAATCTTTCAAAATGTAAACCAGAGGTTGACGTATTAATGAAATTCTTGCAATTTTGAACAGCTCCAATGTCCAGCCGGCCTCGTAGCCTTTCGCGAAAACGTTCTTCGTTCGACTGACTCGCACCAGGTCGCCCACACTGTATTTAGCCTGTCTCTGCGTGATGCAGCCGTAGTGTAAATTTAAATGTTGCCGTGCTTCTGCAGCATTGTACAGAGTCACGGATGCGGGGGTCATCTTAGTGGCAGAATGTCTGATGTGGTTGTAGACTTGCAAAAGTTGGGGTAAAACATCCATATCTTCGTGCATTTTTGTGCGTAAAATAACGCCCCATTCGTTCTTTTATAGTTCTTATGAACCTCTCTACAACAGCTGCCTTCGTATCGGGACTCCGTACAACCCTAAAATTTATTTCCATTTTTTTCAACAATTCCTGCATCGCTGATCCAACAAACTCCTTTCCTTTGTCGGATTGAATTCCGACTGGTTTCCTCTTATCACTCCTGGCCAAAATTCGTTGAAAAGCGTCAGCAACTGCTGAGAACATCGATGACTGTGATAAGATATTTGTAGCCATCGTTCTAAGAGCTTATCGATCTCATGTCCATCAAGTCGACTTCCCACACATCGTCGAAATTGCGTACGTTGTAGCATCTTCGTGGAAATCGATGTCTCACGCTTGTAACAACTCTCCTCTCTAAATATACCTCTCGTTAATCAAACATCCTTTTCAATTCTTTTGTTCCTTTCCCATCAAAAGGCCCTGCCGATTGGTTGTGCGTTTATTGCAAGCGACAACGAACTTGTGCAGGGTAATTAATATCAGAATATTTTTATTTCGCGGCTGGCCTGGAGAACATTGCGTTCTCCAAGGCGGACCTGCTGTGCTTCGAATAGCACTGTGCGCTGGTATATCGTGAAAGCATTACGCTTCTCGATAAACCAAGTGCACAGAAGTATATGAAATAATTCCTTCACGATCCATTGTGCGGTCGTGAAGGAACTTATTTATTATAAGTTAAGTTAAAGAGTACAGTCTCTCTCTGCAAGTCGAGAAAGCACTGCGCTTTCTCGACGAGCCAGATACCCGTGACTGGGTTTTTCACGAGCGAGATGGAAAAGTGATACACTTTTCCATTGAACCTCGTGAAAAGAGAGCAAGCAGACTTTTATCTACTGTCCATTACGCGGTAGTAGATAAAAGGCTCTCGTAGTATTTGTATATTTCTTAGTTTTAAGTTTATAATTTGGGTTTTCTCGCGGTAAGTGGAGAGAGCATTCCGCTTTCTCAACGAACCCGCTACACTCAACAGTGTGCTCTCGAGTTGGGTAGCATGACAAGGCGTCAACTACCGAACCCGGAAGAGTGAGAAGACCAAAACTCTTTATTCTACCCATTGCGTGGTAGTCTATTAGAGTAAGGCAGCTCAAATCACCTCGCCTAATCCATCCCGCCTTTATCCACTGAAACAAATATTTGTCCTGCCAATGCGCGCTTACTTCCACTCGGAATAAGGAAAGTTTCTCCCCCTTGTTTCCGGCCTTTCTATCTATCCCATGGGGTAGAAAGGTTAAACGAGGGAAAATTAATAGTACCAGGGTGGCGACGAACGGAGAACTTTGTGTCTCTCCGCTACATCTCCTTAGCCCTGATTCCTGATAGCGAAAGCTATAAGAAAATACCCGACACAACATTGGCGCCCGAACAGGGACCCAGTTTCAATGGAGATTGAGAGCTTAATTAGCTTAAAAGTCATAACGAATCCGCGATTGAATCGATGATTCGTCTTAAGTTGCACTGGACTGCAGGCCAGTGCAACTTCATCAAGGATTATCGGGAGCGACTGCGGGTTGGAAAAGCGCAACCTTGAGTAAGTACTCAAAGTACTATTGTTTATTCATTAATTTAAATTTGTTTTTATATTGTTATAAATAATTTAGCGGCGAGGTACTTCATTCGTCCAAGTGAGTGGACCGGATGAAAGAAAGGGTGGATTATAGGATAATAATCCATCCCTTGCAACCTGAATATTGATAAAAACTGTCGGTAAAACAGTTTAAAAATTGTCGTTGTGAATTTTCAAAATTTTTGATCATTAAAAATTTTAGAAGGGAAGAGTGAAGTACATCACGTTATTGTGATAGATTGTTTATTTATTGTTGTTAGCGATTGTTTTTTTTTTGGAGCGTTTTCAGATAATCGCGCAACGAATGACTGGAAAATTTTGCGGTAAAGTGCTTTCAGGAGGGAATTAAATAGAATTCTGAGTGGATTTTTGTTTGGTCCAACAATTGAAGTTTACAATTGTTTAAATAATTAAAATTTTTTTTGGTTTATGGAAAATAAAATTTTTGATTGAAGAGAATTCGCGTAGAGAGCGAATTACTCTCGAAAACACGTGGAATCGATCTCTGCACACCACTAGTAGGATTCGCACCTGCGACCTCAGGTGAAAAAACGCGAAGCAACAGGGGGTTCGAACGCGCACTAGAAGAAAAGTTCGAACGAAGGAAGAGGTCGAACTTGTGCGAGTCGAAGTTCGAACCCAGAGTATTCCTGTTGAATTAAGCACAGACAAAGTGGAGTCTGTACATCCAAAAAGCCCGGAAAAGTGCACTAGTAAGTAAAGCTAGTATACTGGAAGCCATACAGCTCGAATAAAGGCAGGATTCGAACCCGGGACTTCAAGATTCGGACCCGGCGAAAGTTGAATTCTTGCTCGGGCAGATCTGGAGAGGTGTACTAGAGCAAAATCTAGTGCACTGCGCAAGATTCGAACTCGAGAAGTCGAGATTCGAACGCCAGATAGTGAGTGATTTTGGAAATCCAACGTCAATATTAAGGAAAACGGCAGATACGACGCTGAAGGCACTAGAGGGCTGATGCTATGGGATAGAACAGAAAGAACTGGAGGAAGCGCTAATGGAATTGCAGCTTAACCGCCAGGGTCTTCCCTTCGAGAAGAAGAACAGGCTGCAGAAATGGCTGTTGGGGAATTACTCGGCAGCCGATTTTGAGCCATCTGGAGAATCAGATGAGCTCAAAGAGCAAATGAAGCGTGAGGAGCTGCGGAAAGCTTACATCGAAGGAAAGGCCCTCGAAGTAACTGGGTCCACAATTTACAGCGAGAACATAAATCACGAGGGATCACACCCGTGCCAGATGCTGCTGGTGGATCTAGTAGTTAGAGCAAGCGACGACGAGCGTCTGGGATAGCTCTATAGGCTCAAACACCGCAGCCGGAAAAGGAGCTTCAGCGGGAGAGCTCAATTACGCAGCAAATCTCAGTCGAGCAGATGGAAAGGCCGACTAGGGAGAGCGAAACCAGTAGCGTGACGGATGGGTCCGGTACAGGTGACGAGACGGAGGAAGCAGCACCTCCAATGGTCTTCACTGGACCTCAAGCGGGGGATATCATGATGATATTCTCCGAGATAAAGGAGCAGATGAGACTGCTCAATGAGAGGGTCTCAGAGATGTCTCGGCGCTGCACAGCGCTGGAAGGAGCAGCAAAAGCTCCATGCGCATGCACGCAGAGTGGCAGCGATTGTCGGTTAAGGCTGACAGCGCCAGAGTTCTAGGTGAACCAAGGGAGACAGGAGCTCCGAATGGCTTCTAGTACAAGACTAGCGAGTAGGGGTTCACTGAGACCGAACGCCACTGGTTTTGGCCTGCATCAGGAGATGCAGGCTGAAAAAGTCTCGATTAGGCGACCACAGGTCAATTTCTAGGATACATTTACGTGTTATCCTCGAAATAGTAGCCTATTAGAAGAGACACAGGCGCGCGGGCCAGCGCAAAAGGTTTAACTTCTACTGGTGTAGGCACAGCCTGGGAGAGGGGGAATCTCTCCGGTGCTTACGTACCAGAGAGAATCAGCAGTGAAACGGTGGATCTGAGTGTTAGTGATAGCACACAAGTACGACACGCAGGTCGGGACGTTGGTCAGATTGTAAGGCGATGGCAAGTCCGATTCTCGGGGGAGAAGGATCAGAGTATTGATGTTTTTTTCACCCGAGTAGAAGAGTGTCGTGTGCTCGCAGATCTGTCAGAAGAGGAGCTGCTATCCTCTCTGTCGGAGTTACTAGCGGGTGTTGCGGCAATTTGGTATAGAAATGGTCGCGACAAATGGAGGACGTGGTCCGAGCTCTGCGCTGCCGCCAGGAGGTGGTATGGTGTGAACAAGGGGTTTCAGCAGCAGCGAATGCACGCACCCAAGGCCAAGAGGAGCCGGTGCGTGACTTTCTCACGTACCTGCAAGCCATTGTGCTGAAGCAGGTGCCAGTACCTTCGATTGAAGCGCAGCTGGATCTGATGTACCGGAATATGCTGCCAAAATTTCAGTGTATGGTCCGTCATGCAGAGGCCCGTGACGAGGAGTCACTAATGGAGTTGGCGAGAGAAGCTGAGCTTATAAGCACAGCAGGTGAGGCGTTTAGACCCCCCACCCTCGCCACAAAATATCGTGATGCCGGAGGTGGCCTATAAGAAGCCACAGAAGCTCCCCAAGGCCAAAGCAGTGGTCTCAAGTGTGGAGACGAAAGTGGCAGCGGTCAGCCAAGGGCCATCGGAGACCACGGCATTCGCAGAGCTGCTCAAGGAGGTCAAGACACTGACCGAGCAGCTCAAACATCAAACGCGGAGTAAGTCTCCCGAAGGGACCAAAAGGCGACAGGGCTATAGGAAGCCCATCGGACGTCCCAGCTCTCCTGTGGCTAAAAGTGTTAAAGGAGAGCAAGGTCAACGTCCGGGTCCGGCGAGTCCGCGGCATCCACGTTACCAGATGAGATGCTGTACTGCCAGGCGGGGAATCGGGCTAGAGATTGTCGAAACCCTCCGGCGGGAAACGGGAAAAGGAGCACACAGTAAAGGTCGCTGCGTCTCCTATGAACCCGTCAAAGACCTCTGAGTCGACTAGAGAAACTGACAGAAGTTGCCTAGGAGGAATAAATACTTCTGAGCAACGTGAGGGGTCAGCAACTCCATGTTCGAATCCGGACGAAAGCGAAGACCGATGGTGGCTGCAAGTCAACATCGGCGGCTTTAAGATTCGAGCATTGTACGATCCGGGAGCAGCACGCACGGTAATGGGATCTGTGGGATTACAAATCGCCAGTGCGTGCGGTCGAGAGCTTCGACCAAGCTATGGCAGAGGTGCGAGAATGGCAAACGGACATTACTCCGCCATAGTAGGCTATGTGAGCCTACCGTTCAAGATCGAGGGTATCCAAAAGGACGTAACAGTGGCTATCTTGCCAGATTTAGATGCTGACTGTTACGTCGGAGTGAACTTCACCAGATTGTTCAAAGCAATATTGGATCCTTGCAAGAATCAGCTGTTCTTCAAAGACGAGAACAAGTATGTGGATCTCGAACTAGCTGGACTCAGCGAGAGCATAGTCACAGCTGTGTCTGCCATTGGGCTCGCTGACGTAGGATCAGCCGAGCGAGAGCAACTGGGACGGTTGCTGGATCGAATGATTCGGCCGCCGGAGCGTATCCTCAGATGGACTACGCTCGCCGAGCATGAAATCGAGGTACACACCACGCGGCCAATCAAACAAAAGTATTATCCTGTCTCGAAAAAGATCGAGGAGGAACTCGACTACTCGAGGCTGGGGTAATCGAACCGTCTGACAGCGGTTGGTCAAGCCCTGTTGTGATGGTTAAAAAGAGTAGCGGCAAATATAGGATGTGCATCGTCTTTCGCAAGGTCGATGCGGTGTCAAATAAAGATGCATATCCGCTCCCGTTCATGGATCAGATTTTACGCAAGTTGCAGTAAGCTAGATATATCTCTACGTTCGACTTGAACAGCGCGTATCATCAGATCCCATTGAAGCCCGAATCGAAGCCCATAACAGCGTTTACAGTACCTGGTATGGGCCTCTTTCAATATACCCGGATGCCGTCCGGGTTATTCCAAGCAGGAGCCACGTTCCAGCGACTTATAGACAAAGTCATCGGATCGGAGCTCGAGCCATATGCATACAGCTACTTGGATGACATCATCATCGTGACAGAGACCTTTGATGAGCATCTCAAGAGGCTCGAGCAGGTGCTCAGACGCATCGATGATGCAGGTCTCACTATCAATCTAATGAAAAGTGTGTTCTGCCAAGAAGCGGCAAAATATCTCGGGGTGATAGTGAACCGAGATGGATTTCAGCCCGATCCTGACAAGATCGCGCCGATTATGGAATACCCTGCTCCCAAAAACCTGAAGCAACTCAGGAGTTTTCTGGGAATAGCATCGTGGTATAGGAAATTTCTGAAAGATTTTGCCACGATAGCCGAGCCACTAACTCAGCTTACAAAGAAAGCGAGAAAGTATGAGTGGCTCAAAGAGCAGCAATCGGCTTTTGACCATATAAAAGCTTTGATTGCAACTGCTCCCGTGCTACAGCGGCCCCAAGCTGGTGTGCAGTTTGTCGTTCAAACTGATGCCAGTGATACTGGACTGGGCGCTGTACTTCTCCAGATAATTAATGGAGAAGAGAGGGTGCTCGAATTCGCCAGTCGAACTCTAGCCCAAGCTGAAAGGAACTATAGCGTGACCGAAAGAGAATGTCTCGCTGTAGTTTGGGCCATTCGGAAATTCAGACCATACATTGAAGGTTATGAATTTAAGGTGGTCACTGATCACAGCAGCTTGCGTTGGTTGTGCAGCCTGCACAATCCAACGGGCAGGTTGGCTCGATGGGCCTTGGAGCTGCAGGGTCATAAATATACAGTGGAGCATCGTAAAAGCGCTCTCAACAACGTACCGGATGCTTTGTCCCGCATGTACGAGAGCGCCGAATGCGATATAGGGGCAATATCTTGGGGTGATGACACTCAAGATGAGTGGTATCTCCACTGGGTACGGAAGGTTGAGGAAGATCCCACCAATAACCCGAGTTATAAGGTGATAGGGGGACAATTGTATCTTTACCAACCGAATGAATCGCTGATGGGCACGATCGGCGATGACGAAGCCTGGAAGCTCGTGATCCCTAAGGAGAAGCGAACAGCAGTGCTTCATGAGGGGCATGACGAGCCAACTACGGGTCATCTTGGAAGGGATAAGACTTATTCCCGGATAGCCAATTTATATTATTGGCCGGGCATATATAAGGACGTGGAAGCCTATGTTCGAAGATGCACTGTATGCCAGCAGTGTAAAGTCGAGCAGCGGGCTCCAGCAGGGCTAATGGGGCGAAGGACTGCCACTAAACCATGGTAAGTGGTTGCAAGTGACATCATGGGTCCTTTGCCCAAATCGGTAAAAGGATTCGAGTATATCTTGGTCTTTCAGGATTTATTCACTCGATGGGTCGAGGTTATCCCCATTCGCAAGGCCACTGCAAAATCCGTCCTTAAGGAGCTTAAAGAGCGTATCTTTTTGAGATATGGAGCTTCTGACGTCTTTTTTTCAGATAATGGCACGGAGTTTAAGAACCGTGCCATTGATAGTTTTCTCGTAGAAAGACGTGTGCACCATACTACGGTGCCACCATATCATCCGCAGGCAAATCCAGTGGAACGAGTTAATCGTTCACTGAAGACGATGCTCATGGCATTTATCGAAGAGAGTCATCGAACATGGGACGATAATTTGCCAGAGCTTGTGTTTGCGCTTAACACGGCTGTGCATAGTTCAGTAGGAGCCAGTCCTGCTCTACTGAACTATGGAAGACAACCACTGCCTCCTTCGACGATTCGACGAGAACAGGAGCTGACTCTCTCTGGATTGAGAGCAAGCCGATGCTCTTGAAAAGTGGCAGGAAAAGATTGAAGACCTCATCAATCTACGTGCCGAAGCGAGCCAGAGATCAGATGAATCTCACAACAGGCAGGCCGCTTACTATAATGCACGACGCAGACCGGTTGGATTCGAGGTAGGAGATCGAGTCTGGAAACGCAATAAGATATTGTCTTCAGCTGTGGAAGGGTTGAGCGCTAAGCTGGCCCCGAAATATGCAGGTCCGTATAGAATTACGGCCCAGCTCGGTTCTAATACGTACGAGCTGGAGGATATGGACGGGAAGTTGATGGGACCCGTCCATGCTGAACAAATTAAAGGGTATGTCGCCGAGGAAAGTCATCTGACAGAAGAAGACGACGTTGAGACGCAACCTCCGGTGGATGCCAGCGTAGACGTGGCGCTGAGCGACCCGCCACCAGCGAGCGCAGCAAGCACGCAGGTCAGTATCACTCCACCGGGAGATGTAGCGGCTGCTTGTGTGCCGGTAATTTCGCGACCCCGCGGAAGGCCCCGGAAGGCTACGAAAGTTGTGAAACGAGCGGCTGCGTTGACAATTTCGGTAGCGAAGCGAAAGCCCGGTCGTCCTAAGGGCTCGCAAAAGTGCGTAAGTTTAGTCAATCCGGCAAATCCCTCTCCGCGTCGAATGCGTGCCACACATTCGCAAGTCCCTCTCATTTTCCTCCCTGTTTGATTTCAGGATGGATAAGGAAGAATTCCTGAAGATGTGCGCCCACCTGTTCCAGGAGTTGACGGTTGGGGCCGAGGAGTCCAGCTCCTCGGTCTCAATATCTGCAGTTGATCGGGAGGTGGTCCCGATCCACCGTACTTGGGCTGGGGCGACTTTACGCCGCCCGTATTCCACCGGCCCACCCCCGGTCCAGGACCAGGACAGGAAAGAAGAGGAGGTTCCATCATCCGTGGGTGACGCGGAAGAAGAGGACATCGACGCTCAACAAGGGAGCGCGGTGCCACGGATGAAGGAGGAAGTTGCACAGGAGGCCGACTCCTGTACAGCGGTCGAACTGAGAGACGCCGAGGCTCTGCCAGAGAAGCTGCTCGAACAGGTGCGTCAAGCCACCCCAGCCAGCCTCCAACTACAGGAGACTGCTTTCGCTGCGCTCAACCAGTTCCTCGAGCAGCATGGTGAAGCTGGAGGCCGCCGGATGAAAAAGTGGCTTCTACAAGGACCGGCGCCTCCGTAAGGAAGCTGAAGAGCGGTGAGCCCGCAAAGAGGTGGCCCGACTTGAGCGCGCTCGCGCAGAACGAGTACGTGCTGAAGAGGCGCTCAAGCGGACCAAGCAACGAGAAGAAATCGAGGCCTGGCGATTGGCCCAGGAGCGCCGCCGCCAAGAAGAAAAGAAGAGAGACACTCGGTGTTACATGTGCGGAACACCGGGTGTCAAGAAGTCCAAGGATTGTCCGAATATCGCGGAGCACCGGCGCTACAAATGAGTGTAGCTCCCGGTGCCCCTTTTGTTTATTTTGAATATATTTTTCTATTTTTTTTAGCAATGATTGTGTTTCATTCCGATAATACTTGCATCATCCACGTAGGATCCTTACCTGTTCCTCTGATAGGTCATCGAGCGCTATCATCGAGCTGTCACCATCCTGGTATCCAGCGTCTGGGAGAGGGGTATAACGAATTCGCGATTGAATCGATGATTCAATCATTAATTCTATTGTACGCTCGATCCGATGGCGCACAAGCACCGAGGATGATGAGCAGGACAGCGAGC
>UELU01147173.1:0-33556 GCA_900490025.1 Megastigmus dorsalis
GTTCGGAGACTCATTTTTGGCTCGACTTTGGCCGTGCGTTTCAACAGACTTCTAGCTTTATTATTTTTGACATTTTCTTATCATGATATCTATCGACTTGTTATTTTTTCGTTTTTCCGTTCTCTTCTTATAATTTTAATAAAAAATTTATACAAACAGAAAACACTTTACATTCAAATTGAGTATTACACCGTAGATTTTTTGTTTCCAACATTGTAAACATGGTAAGTATTAGCTCGGGCAAACAAATCCCTTAAATAAATCAGCGGATCATCGCACTTTAAAAAAATTAATTTAGCGAATGAAAAAGTCCCTCTTTGTAATTGTATAAATAAATTCCAATTGAAAGAATCCAAGGATACTAAAATGTCACTGCCTCTTTTCTGCATTCGCGCAAAGAGAAAACACTCGACCCCCAATGATGCAACAAACTCTCATCCAACACTCATTTCGCATTAGGAAAAAATATAAACAATTTTTCACTCTCCGGAAACATCATCCGTCCACAAATCTAAACACGTTCCAAGAAACAGTCCATGAATATGAACCTCCATCAAAGCAGCTAACGCGAATCCCTCCCTGACACTCTTTGACTTTTCCATTCCGTTTTTCTCGCCGCCTCGTTGAGAGGATGCGGTCGTCTGGACTGAAAACGCAACTGTATTATGGTGTGCGGTCGCGGTACGCGATGATCGCTTTTGAATTGCTTCCTGCGATTAATATGGGGGATGGAGCGGTAGCGCCTTTTTTTCTTTCTCCCTCTCTCTCTCTCTCTCTCTGTCTCTCTGTCTCTCTTTTTCTCGCAGTTTGTCGCTGCGGAAATCCCGAGGGCTTTCATGCACGCGGCAAATGCAAAAAGAGCTTTGACGATCGCGTATACTTTATACCTCAGGGGCACGTGATACGCAAAGTCTCTCTTCCATTGCTGATAAAGATCGATATATATATATATATATATATATATACATCTTAAGCTACTGCTCCTTGCACTCTTGTTATTTTTAATGCTAATCCACTTTCTAAATTATAATTACCACCGTAGCATATTCATCGCTTTTCGATACCTTGTAAGGTTTGCTGCGCACGAATCGCTGCTATATTTGGTAACTGCGGATGCGCGTTTACGACTTTTCGCGAAGAATCCCTGCGATCTACACCCATCGCGACACACACACTGCACACTGCGACAGCTGTACCGCTAAATAAGAATTCATCCTTCACTATATATGCTACTTCAGTATACGAAAAGAGAAGGCTCTCGCGCGCATTAGTTAAATCAAAGGCCAGTAATTTGCGTATATAGCAGCCCCTCGCGGTGTATATACTTAGTAGCACCGCGCGGTTGCAGCGCTAAATGTATATATATGCCGCGCTCGGCTGCTCTTCTTCGGTCTCTTCCCTCGCGAGGAGCGCCTCCGTGCCTATACCGTAAAAGCGCAACGCGCGCAAAGTGAGCTGCACTCTTACTCTGTACAGTCCGTATAGGTGCGCAAGCACGGGCAAGAAAAGAAGAGCTGCCGAGAAGAAGCGGTAGAAGAAGCAGAATAAGCGCGGCAGCGAGGAGGCAGGAAAAAAGAAATGAAGAGATGCGCCGATTGCGTGGCGGCGAGGGGGTCAATAGCCTTCCTCTTCCTCCTGCTTATGTGCAGTTCTCTTTCTCTCTTTTTCTCGCCATGTCCTTTCTCCCTCTCTCTCTCTCTCTTTTTCTCTCTCCGTCTCTCGTCACTTCAATAACAGCCTTCGCGCTCTCTTTACCGCTCAGCTGATTCCCGCGGCCATGGTTTTCTCTCTCTCTCTCTCTCTCTCTCTCTCTCTCTCGCTCTCTCGATCACTGCAATTCCCCTGCGTCCATCTCTTCCTTCTTCCGTCCTTCTCTTTCGCGGCTTACAGTCTTTCCTCCTCCTCTTCTTCTTCTTCTTGCTTTTCTGATTATTGACGTTTCGACGCTTTCAGCCAAGCGGCGCCTTCTTACTTTCAAAGGCAGCTGCCACTTGGACGATCTCTAGAAAATTCGCGTACTGCGGGCAAAACGCTAAATCATGTCCGCTTTTCAAATGGATCTGTATAATAGACAAACTTTTGTAACTGTGCTCGCAATTTGAAGAATTTTTATTTTTTCATGGAACAGTAAATAAAAAAGTCACTGGTCAAATTTCCAATTTTGATGCGCGCGATTACGTAAGTGCGCGGGCAAAATGAAGCGGCAGATGTACGGCTTTGCCATCATTGCGAATTTATCAATTATACCTAGTTTCCTAGTGTCGTTATTTGATAAGCTGCACTTGTACGACTTACGCGCGTAAAACATTTTCAGAAATTGCATTAAATTATTCTTTTTTCCCTTGAATTTACGAAGAAGAGATTGGTAGTTTTTTTTTCCATCAATAGGAATAAAAGCGAAACGCAAATGCAACGTTTGATGGAAATTGAATAGTCGCGTATACGAATCAAATAAGAATGCAATTTTTTTTTCTTTACACTGTAATCAGTAATACAATCATGAAGGAAATTGAAATATTTTGTTGGAACAGTGGGTAACGTTATATTTTATAAATGGTATGTTTTTCTCTCGTTTTGGTTTTGAGCGGTTTTACAATGTTTCCCTTGCAGCGGTTCCATATTTTTTCTGTCGGCTTCAGCTTATATTATACAGATGCGCTTCGTAGTTCCTTACTTCGTTTTTTTCTCCAACTTTTAAAACTGTTAAAGTAATCATCCCACCTTGAATAATTAATTTTTTTCCAATCGTTTAAAGTATTTAACATTTATTTCCAAAACAAGATTTTCTTTGCTTTCTTTCATATCTGTTTCCCCTTAATCTATTTCTATTTTCGGTTCGTCGACTGACTGTGTTTTTTTTCTCTCCCGTTACATTCCCCCTTTCACCATTCGTTTCCCGCTTCGATTCCATTGAAAGCCGTGAGAGAGGATACCTTTTCAGTGCTGCGCCATATAACATTTCCATTTTTTTCTTTCTTCCTTCGACTCAAGCTTTCAAAATGCGTTATATAATAATAATTTATAGAACGTCCATTAATTCACCCACAATTCACAACAAAATCTCTGTTCATCATCGGTGTAAAATTTAATTTTTTGTTTAAAATTTATTGCGTATGACATCATCTTTTGAAAAATTAAAAAATATTTTTAACACGAATCCATGGATAAAAGAGAAGATAACTATACAGCTAATAAAAAATCATTCATTCCTCAACCTCACAACTCTGCCACACAAATAACCAAAGAAAAGCACAACCTCGCATATCCACATAGCTTCTCAACCAAGCCGCCCCATAGCATAATCCCAGTTCTCGAAGACGTTTCATTCGCTGCTCGATCGAAATAAGTCTCTCCTACACATATAATAGCATGACGCGGACTCATGGATGCGCTTTCCTTCGCCCGGGGGACTACGCCGGCACGCATCACTGGCCCTGCAGGTCGTCGGAGCATGGAGGTAAAGCAGCGGAGCGCGGATTTCTCTAGCACAGCTCCGCAGCGACGAGATTCCCGATATGCATTGACTTCAGCACCGATTGACGTAATATGCGCGCAGCAGCTGCGTTGCTAGGAACTGATGATACTCTTGTGATGTGTTTGGCGAATTAATGAAAACGTTCAGGCTCCGGGATTTGGATTATTGAATTTGGTGGGGGCGATGAAGCTGATTGGGACTTGTGGGAGGATATGAAAGGAAGCGTTTCGAAATGTGTGGGAATTATTAATGAATTTTTGTTCTTTGAGGATCGATGGCTCGAGATTCGAAAATAGAATGTATATGGAGAGTCGAAGCTCGCTCTGATTACAAAAAGGAATATAAAAGTTAGAAAATACGATTCAACGAATGTATAAGCATGGGAAATCGCACACAATATTAATCAGAGACAATAAAAACTTTTCAATTTCCATATATAAATTCGTTCGTGCAGTACGATTTCGCATACGCAATCGCGTTTCGCGTGTAGTGGAAGAGCATTGTTCTAATCAAATTCATCCCGCAGCCCCGCAAATAAATGAATACAATTTCACATTCCAGCTGAATCAATGCCAGCGAACAATGTTGCACATCCATATTTATATATATGTATACACAAATATATGGAACTTTTTAATACCGCCATAATGAAAATTGCGTACCATGGCCTCTTTTATCAGTGTGCGATATGACATTTTCCGCACAAATTGCGAGGCAAGAGGATTCCTGAAAGGCGGCCGTTTTAATTTTGAAAATTACATCTTATACGCGTGGCAGAAAGAGACACAATTTAAACCTTCTCCTCTTCTGAGCGCCTCTTTCAATCTCTTCTTTTTTTGTTTTTACCCTGGATGGAAGAAACAAGTAAAATATACATTACGCACCTTCCACTTCCGCGCTCTTTCCTTAATTAATCCAATTTCTATTCTTCCCTAGAAACTCGCTCATAAAAGAGCACGCAGTTTCATGTTTTTCTCTTGTCTTTGCAGTTTTGGAAAACGGACCGGTGGCAGTGCCAGGAGGCCGAATGAGTGCTTCGTCCTCGAGCCCTCCGAGATGATAGCCGTAAGTACACTCTCTTTGATTCGTTATAACAATTTATATATATATCAACTACACAGCCGCGAGAAGCTCTTGCTCGCCCTGCAATTACTTTTATCGGAACATGTGAACATTGTGTGTGTGTGTGTGTGTGTGTATGCAAAAAGAGCCAACGGCAAATATAATCCTGTCGCCGCAGCAACGAGAAGCAGCAGCAGCAAAAGCACTGGTGGTGGTGGTCTTTGCCCTCCGCAAATTCGGTGCTCTCTGCTACTGCTCTCCTCGCTGTTCGCGCGAAAAATCAATATGACAAAATTATAAATAGAATTCGCTCGAATATCCTTGTACGGTGGTGGCATAGGGCAGTCGCGTCCTTTATCCAACTTAACCATTACGCTGAGGATATACGAAAGCGTGGAGATTAACCATTCAAAAGCTCGATGAAAGAAGGAAAACACTATTCGGGTTACTGTTGCAGAAAATTTTAATGGTCATATAATGCAAACCATAGAGCAGATTTTTTACATTCAGCACGCATTTCTTGTAAGATATCCTTCTCTTATCCCAAAATACGATTATTGTTTTAAAAGATAAAATCAAACCTCTCAATAGCATCACAAACTATTACGAGATAGAAAATCGGCTTTCCGTCAACCATGCATAGAAATCTTCCAGCAGTCAAGCATCGCATTAAAACTCGATCTCAAAACAGCTTCGAAAGTCCCATTAAACTATCGCCGATGCTCTCGACTGCATCAGTTCCAGCCTCAAAGACACAAGATACGACTCTCCGCGACTCTCCTCTATACACAAGTCGAAGACGTATACGCCACTCGATCCTATTAGGAGTTAACCTCCCTCCCAACCCATAGGACAGAGAGAGAGAGAGAGAGAGAGAGAGAGAGAACGAGAGAACGAGAGAGCGAGATAGCGAGAGAGCGAGTGAGCGAGAGAGAGACAGAGAAAGCAAAATTCGCGCAAGGTAAAATCAAATGCAACATCAGGAGGTGTAAAGCGAAACGACGTTGATTACTCGACCTCTGCACCTCGTCGCCCAACGCACTATACAGGACGTAATATTAGTGCGCACCGGGCAAGTTGACAGGGGTCACGGGATATATACCGACTTTAAAAGCATTATATAGAGGAATGTCTGTCAATTACCCTCCCCCCCCCCCTCTGTATTCGCTCTATCCTCCTCTGCACCCTATTATATATATATATATGTGTATACGTTCTCTCTCTGCCTCTCTCTCGGAAAAGGCGCGCGCCAACCTGACGGTTAATCGATACACCGCCGCCTTTCCCCTCCTCTCCTTATCCACCTCTCTCCCTCTCTCTCTCTCTCTCCTTCTCCCCATAAATTTCTCCTCTCTATCCTCCTCATTCTACACACACACACACACACACACGCACACACACACACGTGTGGAGTAAATCTATGCCTCTTTTGCAGATCGACAGCTTGAAAATCCATTGGCAGCTGTTACTTTTTTCTTTGTCCTTTTTCGCATGATTTTCGAGTTGGCAAGGAGAAAGAGTGGAAGGGCAAAGTTCATTCATATAATAGGAGATGCGCGCGTACGCATGTTCCTGTAATACTGCGGCACTGCACGCGAGTGCAGAGTTTTGCAGGCAATGCGAGAGAAAGAGAGAGACAGAGTGTGAGAGAAGAGGAGGTTGGTAGATGCTGGCCTCTAGCGGCCGCAACCTGAACCGCTGCTCGACGAGTCCAGTGTATCCTAAGCGATGAAAAGTTGTAAACCCGTATGTACCGACCTGGTCGAGTCTTTACACTTTTCTCGTTGGAGCCGAGCTGTTCTCTGCGTGCATGGATCTTGACGTTTTTTGATCTGTTTCGAAATGAAATTCGTAGGTTAACGAGTTTTTTAAAATAGGAAAATAAGAAAGGGATATCCAAACAATTTTAGAGATTTTTGTACTTGCCGCGTTTGAAATTCATATGATGAAATGACTTATTCTTTTAATTAGTATTTTAAAACTATATAATTATACGCTTTCGATCAAAGTCATAAAGTTATTCGAATATTATACAAGTTTGAAGTAATTAGGGTATTAAATTTGCTTCCTGATCTCAATTTTCTCCTCTATACCTTTCGAAACTTATACTTTATGAAATACCTATTTCTAAATAGCGGAGACTCCCAATTCCGAAGCTATCGTTTCAGCTCGTCAATTTTCCACGAAGCCATTGAATATTTCAATGAGCTCTGAAAAATATGAAAAGACAGAGAATATTTTAATTTTCTTTTACTTACAATTTAAATCCTCACTTAGTATATGACTAGATCATTATTAGCTGATTATACATTCTTCGAACTTGAATCAAATAATCACATAAAACTATATGTATGTAGTAACAAATACTAATAGTAAATCCATGGAAAAAGGCAATTGTTAACATTGTTACTGATGAAACGATATTTATTAAATTATTCCATCATGCTTCATCGTGTTAGCAAACTCTAAACACGAGTCCAGTAATTACTGCACTCATGTGCAAATCTACTTGTATACCTTGCTTATATACATATGCATACGCATCACAACGGCTGGCTCTCAGAACAACATTCGTCCCGAATCGATTACATATAAACAGGTCGCGCAAATTCTGTTCACTATACCCTTTTTATCTCCTTTCACCAATAAATTCAACATATATTCCCTGCCCAGACACATTTACACAACAGTATCCTCCCATAAACGTGTATTATACTTTTAGGAAAGATAACGAATTCTCCGCTCAATCTTTCGAACAAAAATGCTCCGTCTTTATATAAAACAAGAACGAACTCTTGCGTCTCTAAATAACCGGGGCGACAATCGTTAACGTTCAAGCACCACGCTAACGTCAAAATTCGCAAAAGAAAACGGAGAAATTAATAAATCGGCTGTATGCGAGGGATTAGAGAGTAAAAGCCCCGAAAGGTCTGGCAACCCAATTTCCAGGGTATGGATCAGAGCATCACGCGAGAACTTGGCTGTAAGTATACATATATACGCTGTTTGTAGTGCAGGGGGCCGCGCGCGAATCGGGAGCGTCGGCATCGCGTGCAGCAAACGGCGATCGCTCCAGTAAGTCCTCTGACCGGGGCAAAGTCAATGTGGGCTTCCGAAGGGAAGATTAAACTGCAGCTGTCGCTTTCCTTTCTGCGATTTCTGTGCCTGTCTGCGCTCACGCGACCGCCGCCTCTACTGCAAGTGTTTGGCTGCACCAGCTACGACGATCCATTGATGGGGGACGCGCACGGTTCACTATCGGGCTTTTGCGTTGCTTTGTGCAAGAGGAATTTACATCGGTGCGGTGGGTTTGATGTTTCAGTTGCTCGATGCGGGACTAACGGTCCACGTGGATTTTTAGCGATCTTATATAAAGAGAATCTCTTATCGACGATAAGCTTCGCGCGAGTCAATTGATAAAGCCTTCAAAGACTATATCTACGCGACTTTTTTCAACGCTTGACAAACGTATTTTTAGCTCTGGAAACTTGGTAAATTGAGCAAAAAGTTTATGCGAGCGATTCTAATATACCGGACTTCTTTTATATAGTATTTTTTCCTACCGCGCGCAACGAGCGTAAATGTTTTAATTGCCAGTAGTCAACGCGATGGAGCTTGTGCTGCTTCTAGAATTGTTGCTCGAGGACCTGAACAAGTACAATACAATTGCGATTTAGCAATAACGATTTGCTCTTCTGCGTACGGTCGTACTTCCCCCTCTCTTTTTCGCCTCTTCTTTTTCTCTTTGCGACGCTCGAGCGCGATTATATTTAGACTTTGTTTTGTCACTTTTGGTTTTGTAATAGACGTAAGTCCAAATCGAGAATAACAAAGGTTTTGACTTGTCCTATTACAGCCTCTAAGTAAAGTGACAAAGTAAACCTATTTCGCTTTAATTCTTTTTTCAAAGTGAATTTAAATGAATATCAATAAAAATAAATATTTTTGAATGAAATATCTAATTTACGGTTTGACTTAATGAAAATAATGTGCTTACTATAGTTTCTATGTACCTAAACCATATTTTTTCCTTCAAACGAAAATTCTTGAATCAACAACGCATATAGAGCATAACTGCGCACTATCAAGATTATCGAGAGACAAAACCCAAACGGGCGGCGCAAAACCAAGCGCTAAAAGTATCACGCAATTCAGCTCCCCGATATAGCACATTTTCTGCGCGACAAATAAAAACAAACAGCCGTCAGCGGAAATTTGCGCGGCTCCTCGCCGCGTATATACAAAAAACGTGACTCTGCACTGTCCGCGTCGCGCGCAATTAATCAGCCCCGCGAGAATATATACACATGCATTCCTAATCGGCAATCGAGACGGGCGCGTGAATCTCGTATAAAAGCCGCGACGTGCGTCTGTATACGCGTATATAGCATTTATCGAATTATCGATCGGTGGCAGTGATTCGGTTGCAGAGAAAAGACACGCAGACGCGGGCGTTTGCAATGACGATCGTATTGGTGTTAACGAGCATTCGAGAGTGCGCGTGTCGAAATGCCGTCGCATTTATGCGTATGTGGGTGGATGGTTTTCGGATGGAAATAAATCATGGAAGCGCTGGAATGTGTATAGGTTTGATCAACACTTTTTGTATGACTGAGCGATTGATTTTGGCGCGGGGTTGTGATATTTGAGTTGAGCGGAATTTAAGAGAACGGTTTTTTTGTTTTACGTATATAGCGAGGAAAAACTTGCTTCGGGCATCTGGTATTTTTAGTTTATACGATTTCGGGAGTAAAAATTTTACGTCAAAAATATCAACTTTTAATGATAGTTTAAAAAATTGCGAACGATCAAATAATTTTTCAGTACAGCACGATATTTGAATAGTTCAGCAAAAATAATACTTCCAATTGCATTTAATAGCCTTTAGCAGTGCCTTAATATTATAATATGTTTCAATCAGTCTGAAGAACATGGTAACACGGTAATATATATATATATACGTGTATGTGATCAGTTCTCTTGTATGTATAAATTCTTGTGCACCTATATTATAGGCCAAATGAAAATTAAACGTCCTGAAATTGTTGGAGTACCATGGAGACCATGTTATTCTATTCTGTTCTATATCATGTAAATAACTATAAATATTTTTTTTATAATTAGATTAAAAATTTATTAGGTATACAATTTGTTCAAAATAATTGATTTACTGTGTTAATTAAAACTGGATGTAACCCAATATATTGTATCAGCGCCAACGAATAATTGTACATATGTATCCGTAGCGATGATAAATTAAATAACAGAATTTAATATCGGTATATTGCGAACTTTACGTTGAACATAATAATAAAAGCACTTACAAATTAAATTGTTTAGAAAAATTTAATTGATGACTATACATGATTTTTGCTTATCAATTATTTAATTTCACGGTCTATAATAAGTATAATTCTGGCACACCTAAAAGATCAGATGATTCGTATGGTACGACTAAAGGTATTAATGTGGTATTTATATATTGTAACTTTATCTGATAACCGAAAAGTAAGAAAAAGAGTCCTTGATCTAATAAATAGACGAACTGTAATAAAGTTCCTTTTGTATACCTTTTGCTTTTGAACTTAATACGACGCATCAGGTTTGCTTGGCATACTCTCCGGGGCTCCTATCGCTCTTCTCTCCCCTCTCTCTCTCTCTCTCTCTCTAGCATATACTCGTCCGTTTATCTACTCTCTTTTCCACAAGATTAGATTGGTAGATGTAGGTTTTCAATTTACGACCGCTGCATCGCGGCCTGTGTTTGCTTTAATCTACTTCGACTATATATATATACACATATCTTACCCTCTATACCTTATTGATCTTCTCGGTGCGGCGATACAAGTAACTTAACTCCTTAATTTTATTTTCAATCTTGTACAGTCTCGGAATGAGCTCGCATTTAAACTTAATCGGATATTCTTACTTCTTACTATTAAATGATCGGTACATATAAATTGAATTAATTCACTGCGCTCGTTCTTTTGTATGCCAGGAGTTCATTTGCGGAACGAGCGGAACAAAAAAATTTTGCTGTTTACTTTCGCATGGAATTGAGGTCGCATCCCGAGGGATTTGAATTGGTAGAAATTCGGTTTCCCTGGCAGAAATAAAGCATACTTTCATCTGGCCAATTAGCTCAACTTTTAGATTGAACTTGTGCTCGGCATAATTTTATATTCCGTATATTTACATTGTTACGAAAGCGTACATTTTTAGACCAACGCGAAAAACTGGCAATCGAATTTCACAAATGAAATCCAGCTCTTATGTTCATCAGGCGCTGCGTAGAAAAAATTAAACGTCTTTTCTCAGTGAATTCATTATCTCTTTCTTTTACTGCGCGCGCGAATTCCGCTCTTAACACCCCTCGAGAAGGGGGGAAAAAATGGTATTTTCGTCGCGCGTTCTCCTTCTCCCCTAACGGCTCATTACTCACTTTCGTCTACTCTCACCTCCCTTGGCGCTTCTTTTATCCTTTTTCGCTTGCGCCCGAGCGCTCGAATAAGAGAGAAATTTTTAAACATCCAGCGGCGGAAATTCCAAATCCGCGCTACTTCTTCTTCTTTAGTCAGACAAGCAAAGCGACAGCGACGGAGGGAAGGTGATCCTTAAAATAAACGCGCGAAACACTTAATATAGTCTCTCGCTTCTTGCGCGCGTATATCCTTCGCTCTATACTCGCTGACGCCTACAAACTCCGCACACACATACTTCTGTACTTTTCGAATCGATTTGCGCTTCGCCTCGTATTCTTTGCCTTTTTATGCTCGCTAATTTGCGGCAGAAGAGGATTTTGGTGTCGCTGTGTAGCGCCCACGCGCGAGTTTTTCGCAATTTCGTGCTCAGGGTGACGAGATTTTTTTGTTTGATTCCGAAGGAGATTCGAGCGTTTGAAGGCATTGTTTTGGATCGCAAGACTTGTGGAGGTGGTGCGCCTTATGGAATTGATGATGATTTTTATGGATTTTTGATATTATCTTTTGTGGAGCTTTACGTGTCTTTCGTAACGTAATACATTTAAATAAGATGATTTAAATTTTTTTGTTTGTGAAAAAATGTAAGTTTCTAAATTAAATCTCGAAATTGAAGTTTTGATGGCTTATGTATATATAAATTAAATTCTGGCGCATAAATTTTCATTTTCAATTTTTACGAATAGTAAAGTTGTAAACAACTTTCGAACGAAGAAAATGAAAATTTAATCATTATAAACTTTCACCTTAGACATTTTTCGTTGCGATTAAATGAAGATGCGATACATACGCAAAATTTATGTAGTAGAAAGTCATAAAATTTATTCTCCAAATCATCGTTGTCCTACATCAACATCAATCATCCACTTTAAAGTATACATAAACGATGCAAACATTTTCGAAATGTCTCTCGTGTGATTCATTTCATCCCAAGACATTCGCTCATACCCCGATCCCCTCAACTAAATCAATCCCGAGCAATTTAAAAAAATCAAAGCCTTCTCTCGTCGCATATTCCCCAAACGAGCCGAATCCATTACCACCAATTAAACGCAGCTCTCCTGTGTTCCTCCCAAGACCCAAGTGTATATAATACACCGAACGGATTTGCGAATTAATACGTATATACAGGAGTGTGCGTATAAGCGAGCGGAAGTGGCCGAGTCGAGTCTTAAAGCAGGCGAAATATGAATCACTCGTGTAAGTCGGGTACACATCGGTTCCAAGAAGTCCCTCCGCGTTGCCACCCCAAGCGACTGAAAAGAAAAAGCATTTCAGCGCGAGAAGAGCTGAGCCAGATAAGGGACACAAGTGAGTCAAATCGCGCGCAAATAGATTCTCGACAAATAAAGCTGTCGGATTCATTCGCAAATATTTGTGAGTCCAGAATTGACGGTTTTTAATTTCTTACAGAAGGTATATAAATGTCTGTATGTCGAGCGCGTGTCGAAAACGTGTAACGTTTTTTTAAAATGCGTCATTCAGTCGCTATATCGTTTCGGGCTGTTGATCGAATCAATCGCAAACGAACGTTACCCGTATATATGTAAATAGTTTTTATCAGCAAAGTACAGTGTGTAGGGTCGATAAGGCAGGCAAGCGCCGAGTGTCTCGCACCTTGCGTTAGAAAGTCGAAAATCTGCCTTATCGACCTTCTACCTTTTTCCTCTCCGTTTTCAATAATGTTTACAGTTGATGAGGGATGAGTACTGAAATTAAATTAATTAAATGTAGGTACAATGAGAATGGCAAAAATTAAAATAGAACAATACAAAGTTACAACAAAATATTTTTTAAGAATCTTCAATAAATTTGGTTCTCAATTACTCGAATACTGATTGAAATAAACAAAATATAATCAACCCAGAGTGGTATACAATAATAATCGCGAAAGTTCGCGAATAAGACATAACAATAAGAGACGAGCTGCTCGTGAGAAAAGCGACTCTTTTCGTGAATGAATGGACGTGAAAAGAAAGCTATATACTCGTACGCACGCACTCACGAGTATATCATCGTCGTCGGAGTTGGCTGTCGGCGGAGGCTCTTATCGCGGAGCTATCGAGTGGCGGGAGAGAGAGGAGAGCGACCGGACGACCGGCTCCAGACGCCACCGCCGCCGCCGACGACGACGATAAACCTTCGAACGCCGCTGTCGCTGCTCTTATTTTGTACTTTTTCCCCTCTATACTTTTATTGTCGTCGGTCGCGTTCGCGCGTCATCGATTTCACGCCCTTTTGTCGCCATAATGGATTCTCTATATATATATACACGCGTATTATTTTTAGGCAGAACGTGCGTGTGACGCGACAGTTTCGTGAGTGTCTCCGCGAGACGCACGTTTTTACGAGGGTCGCTGTGCTTTTCGCGGCGTCCACGTCTATTTCGAAGGAGCCGCTGTTGCTTCGAGATCGATCGCGATTAATGCCGGCGGAGAGAGAAGGAAAAGATGCGCGCACATTGCACACATCCTGTTCCGAGCTTTGGTTCGTTGAACCGTCTACGTGTGTACACACTTTTCTATCGGTCGTGTGTCGCGTGCTCTCTGTGTCCTCTTTTCTCGTTTCGCGCTTTATCGCTCGTTTAGATAAATTGTTATTGTTGTAGCATTTTTGTTGGTATACGACACGAGTGGGACTATATATTTTTTTTACTATCTCATTGACATTGTTGTCGAGTATTTGGCGTTTTTGAAACGTATCTTAAAGGTTCTTATATTAATTTTGGAATCAATCTTTATCACAATTAGCATAAGTATAAAATTGAATTGCAAACGAATCTTGCGGGAAAAGACTAACTTTTTATTATACAAATTGCTACACTAATTGATTAACTGCATTTTGGACAGTGACATTAGATTTAAAAATCTGCATCTGTTATCCTTATTGAAATTCAAATACGCATCGTTAAATATTATTCCAAAGGATCCAGGCTCGCTCAAAGACACAACTATAAATCTATCAAACTCGGGATGTTGTTCTACGCGAGCACGAGGCGCTAATGCGCACAGGACGAACCGTCATTCACGGGATTAAGAGGGACTTTGGAGAGTGGCATGCTATACATCTCCAAATGGGGGATATACATCCCGAAAAGCTCGGAGCCGAACGGAAGAGAGGAAGATTTGCAACCCTACCTGCTATACCTCTCGTCTCTTTCTCTCCCTCTCTCTCTTTCTGTCTCGTAAAGCGCCCGGAACGAATTGGTTGCAATATCCGCGCTGGCTGATGCTCTTTTCCACCGCCACGTGTTGGCCTGCACAGCGCGGTCGAACGGAAAAACAGTCCCTCGAAAACTTTCTTCTTTCCGTTGTATATCTATACTTAACTATGGCGAGGCAACTATCGTTTGGAGAATTTTGTAGTGGCGATTTTTCTGGTTAGACTAGTTGGGGATTGACTTGTTTACAAATGAAGACGGAGTATTTTGGGTTTCGATGCTCAATACGCATTATACGTGATTTTTAGGGACGAATCGGATGGTTGGATAATATTTTTTTTAAAACGTGTTGGCGTGCGCCCATTTCTTTTATAACGGGATGATATTAAGTAGGCCAACTTTGCCTTATAAAATGATAATACTAATAAAAAGTATATACCGCGGCGTTTATAAATAGTTAAAGTAGCTGATCGTTGTTCTAGTTCTAATTTAATTTTTTATAGCACTTATTTTTACATCGCAGTTTGATAAGCAAAAAATAACAGTCCTGTTGCCAACTGGTTCATTCGTATAAGATAATGCTTCAAAAATAAATGAATCGTCGGAATGAATCTGAAAGCTCGAAACGTAATCCTCGCAGTATAAAAGAATTTAAAATACGTCATATTCCAATTTTCGATTCCTCAATTCGCAATAATTTCCCCTTACCGTGGTAATTCTGGGAAAACATACTCATTCAGGAAACACGCGTCGTATCAGCGCGCTCATTAATAAAAGCTCGCAAGCACACGAGCGGCCCTTCATTAACTCGAAATTTTAAGTAGCGCACATCTTTATTAAGCTGGAAAGCCGTAAAACCACGCGCTCAGCGCGCCTGTACAATAAACACACGAGCCCTCGAAAAACGAAATACAACGTATGAGAACGTGTATTTCACACTCAACAAAATCTCTCTCTCTCTCTCTCTCTCTTTCTGTGTGTATGTGTATATATGAGTGTAACGTTTCCCCCGTGCAGAGAACAGTCGCGTCTGCATAGGTTGTACCGAAAATAAATTTCAGTGGAGTCCGTGGAGCGGGTGCATGCATGCATGCACACGTGTTTTTCACGCGCTCTCGGAGAGACCAATGCTCTACAACGGACGAGAGAGAGAGAGAGAGAGAGAGAGAGAGAGAGAAAAGAGTCTGAGGAAAATATGGATAGTATGGTTTATTTATTTGTCTGCTGCGAGATTTTCCTTTGGGAATTTTCTTGACGTTTTTCACGGGGATTCTTTTTTTTGATACTGCGCTGTACAGAAATAGGCGCGGAATATGGGGTTTTGGAATCCGAAAATATATAGTGTTTTCTAGGCAAGAATTTGTGTTTGGTTCGAAATTGCTGTTTTTTTTTGTTATTAGAAAAATAATTGTTTATAACGCTCTAGCAATTAGCCTATTTCAACTGGAGACCTCTAAAAGTTTTCTTTTTTCATGAGGAATAAAATGAATTTTTATTTGTTAAGATATCTGTTTCCGTTCCCAAGATATACTTATTTTAAGTTTTCCATTCTGGTACATCTATATATCATGTATTATAGGTATGCTCGTATGGAAAACTTTAAATGTGGAACCATTGTGGGCAAAGAGACTAAAATGTAGTACGTGAGGTTTAAGGGCTTATAAATGAGATAATATGCGATTTCAAGTCTCGGAAAAATAGACGGATAATCTGGTTATTTTTAATAAGAGAAAAATGTCGATATATTCATTTCAATAATAAGTTGATTTTAATGTATAATATAATTCAGGAACATTATAAATCGAGGCAAGTAATGAAACAGTTTTTTATCTTGATATAAAGTACCCACAAAATATGCAATAATATATATTCCGGCTCATTTCAGAATTTTATTGATATATTTGAATTCATGCCGTTATAAACGGATTACGTTTTGGACTGAATTTTTATAGCTCGCGAGTTATGCAGATGACGATTTTTTTTTGTTTCGAAACGCAACGCGCGTCAATTTGTTTTTACGATAAGAAATTCAGCACCGTCATTAAGTATAAAACCTATACCGTTCAAGGCCAAGTCGGCGGTTAATATAATGCATTAATTCTCAAGTTCGTTTGGATATAATTTTCTGGAACTTTTGAAAAATATCCATTTGTCGGGTGGCACGAAATTCTCGAGTGCACTGAACAATGCATCGAGTATACAGATAAAAGAGCCGCATAAATTCCAATTTCGAGCTTCAATTGTAAAGTAAGTCAAATTTCTAAGCCCGCGAGCAAAGCGAAAACTTTCACTCAATACAACGCGTCATAAACTACAATTCAGTGCAGGCATGTGTATTATATACATATATATAAATAAAAAGTCGAGAAAAAGGGACGCATAGACGGAGCGTCGTGGCCAAACAGCTTTCCAGACTTTCGAAAAACCGTCGAGCCGTGAAAACTTGCTCTCGCGCTCTGCACACACACGAACTCGCGTAAGCTCGACTCTATATGTATACCAGTACACTGAATTTCCCAAAGACAACAGCAGCAGCAGTAGCAGCAGCGAAGAAAAAAGCCGCAGGGGCAACGCGTATATATGTGTATCCCAGCGTGTGCTCTCTCGCATATATCACACCATACCTATACATAAGTACATGTATGCACTCATTACACGGCTCTTCTCTCGAGAACACGTGTGCGCGCACGCATCGCTGTCGTCGTCGTCGTCGTCGTCGTCGTCGTCGCTCGCTCGCTCGCTCGTACACTCTGTCGGTGGGGTCACGTGACGCGTCCGCGTCCGCACACATAGCACAGCTCTGCAGCGAGTTCGTGTCGTCTCCTCCTCCTCTCTCTCTCTCTCTCCACCGCAGCAGCAGCAGCAGCAGCAGCTCCTCTCTTTGTTTCCTCGTTTCCGAGTTCCCTCGCTCTTTAGCCGGCGCGCGGTGGAGAGAGAGAGAGAGAGAGAGCAGTATAGAACGAAGCAGCGGTAGCAGACGAGGCGATGGCTCGGCCTCTAGCCAGTGAACCACGGGATACGATACGCGAGTGACCTCCTCTCACTCTCTCTTAATAAAAAGTGCCGCCGAAAGTGTCGAATCGCGCATATAGAGTGTGTGACCTGTGTGATATACGTTTGTGCGAGAGATATAGTTTGTATATCGGATAAGCGCGAGAGAAGGAGTAGAGAGGGAGAGAGAGGATGAGGCTGTGAGAGAAGATGCTGAAGCACGCGAGACGAGTGGCCACGAGCGGCGGAGGCCGCAGTAGTCGGGGTGCTCAACTGGTTCTCAGGAGACAGAGACGCGGCAGATCGGTGTCCAGGAGCTGGCCTGGAACGCCCAGCACACTATCGGTCGTCTCCAACACCTCCTCCGAGGTATATAAATTTCTCCGCTGATGGCCATCATTCGTGTGTTATAGATTTGGAGTGGTATTTTAAAGAGGGCCTGGAGAGAATGGATGAATTTTTTACTGAGTATTATCTGTGCAGGGAAGACAGTTCATACTGACAGGTTTTCTTTTTCTCAAGCGTATTAGTCTTGGGTTTTTCCTACGAGACAAATCTTTTGTACAAATAGGGAGCTTTGTGTGTTTGTTGTGTAATTTGCTATCGTAATAGTATCGGTGGAAATTGAAAGTTCAAGTGATGGAATTTGAAAAAAGTATATGCACCGGGGAATGGCCTAAGTTTGGTTATTAGTGAGATTAGATAAGATTAGATAGTATAAGCTTTCTTAACGAATCTTACCCGACGTTTTAGAATGTGCTTGGGTGTCTTATCTCTTATCTAACATTTGTCTTCTTTAATAATGCTCAAATTCATTGAGATGCAATAGCCTACACAATACATTTTGAGATTGAACATACCATGTGTACTCGGACATACATCTATTGGTGGATTGAATATGAAGCAAGAAAAATGCATATTGCGATCAGATGTTCGACGATCGAGGAATTTGCTTTCAAAGTCTGTTGGGCATAAGCTCTCTATTTTTCTTTCTAAAAATATTTTATGAATACAAATTATCTTTAGGTTATACAGAAGCTCAAAAATTTGATCTAAACACTTAATCCCTTTAAAGAATTAACTAATTTCTTTAAAAAAGTCCTTTAACGGAACGATTGATAACGAAAGAGATTAAAAGTCAAATAAAAACATAATGATCAGTTCTTTAAATCGAGACATTACATGCCGTGCAACGTTCTTATCTCTATTTACTGTATAATTCAATCAATGAAAGTTAGTAAAAAGATAATACGAGTAAATACGATCCGTTGACATTCAACTTTAGACAACGAAGCTTGAAAGTTTATATCCTATCCTATGCGCCGCCACAATAAAATCTCGATTCTAAGTTTTATAGTTTATACGCTGATAATTGCACTTCGTGCTCCATGCCCAAGTTTTCTGTTTATCTTGAAAATTAGAAAAGTTTTATACCGAGCGATTTAGGAGCTAGAGAGCGAGCCATCAAACGCATTCTCCTTTAATAAGCTTCATTATTAAACTTTGGCCGACTATCGGCTTTTAAAATTTTCGTTAATTAAAACGAATCTCTATCAGGGAATTCCTTGATAAATGTAAGGGCGCAATTTCATATATATGTTTTTTCACATCTATCGGCCGAGCAAGATAAGGATCAAAGGCCGATAACAGAATTTGCGGATTTCGAAAAGTGTACACAACTTTATCCGTGCAGTCGCAACCGGAACTTTACTGTCGTGTATAATATTTTCGCAAAAATTGGATAAGGTATACGGCTTCAAATATCTTCCAGCTGTAGACTAAACTGCCAATATTATACCCAGTCGTTAGATCTTAATGCGAGTTATTGTCCTTATTCCCAGTGACGAGGATAATAATATTTAACGACCCATCGATTCCTGCACTCGGGAGTTCGACCCCGACATCGCCGAATCTCAGAGCAGAAATTTCATGCATATATAATTCCGTTTTGTCACATTCGAGAATATCACACATCGATTAGGCCATGATTGTTAAAAAATATAACTGTCGATGTATATAAGCAACTTTGTAAAGATTACTATCTCAATATATGACTGTCAGTCATAAACGCGTTAATTTCCTCGATTTTCCTTGCATAACGATTTATAAAGCACTTAAAATAATATACAACGCTAAGGAAAAACTTTTAATAAAGTACTTTTAAGTTCGTCCAAGTTACAAGCAGCAACCAAACGATTTAATAAAAGACCCCCGAAGCCCCCGATGATATATAAACTTAATTTGCCCGATGTTTTTAATATACGTGGCAGCGAACACAGAGACGCGTAATCGCCGCGGGAAAATTAACTTATCCGCCGCCGGAAACTCCGCGCTCATATACACAGGCAGAGATCCGCGACAGTTATGGATATCCAGGGCGATTTAGATAAAATAACCCTGCTGAATAATAAATAGACACGCGCGAAGAGAAGGCGAGAGAGATAGAGAGAGAGAGAGAGAGAACGACTAGACTAAATCCCCCATTTAACTCGCGGACTGTGCTGCTGCTGCTTCTTCTCCTATCCTTTTTCTTCTGTTTCGAAGCTGCTGGAGAGAGAAGCGAGATGCAGCTTGATAGTCTCGCCGCTCGAGGGTGTAATGGAGAGAAAGAGAGAGAGAGAGAGAGGAGCGAATTTTAAGGGACTTTATTTCAGGCGCGACGTGCCGTGCTTTTCTTTTTTGCTGCTATGCTTGTTTTTTGATACACGCCATCGTCGTGACGTTTCGAATGCTGAGTTATACCAAGATGGGATTTTGGTGGGTGCTTCACTCTGGTTCTGAGTAATAAGAGAGGAAATTTGGAATGGCTTGAGGAAATTGCGAAAAATTTTAATTAGTTTTTGTTGCATTTGTACTACTTTTTTACTAACATAAGCGTAAATAAAATATTATTTGGAAATGCGTCCCAATGGTTTCACTTGTAACAATATTTTCCGCACTTGAAAAAATATATACCGAATTTTAGAAAATGTACTGTGTATTATTTTCTTAAATTAAGATAAATATACTTTCTCGGGTCAAGTGAACATTTTCAAAGTATCATTTAAAAAAAACTGTACTAGAATTTAGTCAAGTGTTCAATTACCATAATTTTGAGAGGCAATTTAAGGAAAAACGTTGACATTATTAGAAAATTTAGACATAAAAAGTTTCAAACACCCACTGAAGGTTTCCAAGTAATTATTTTCTGTCACACCCAAAAATCGAGGTTAACATGCCAATATCGTAAAATTGCCTGAGCTCTCCGAAAGTTGTTTAGAACTTTCTAAACATCGGCGTAAGTCATGTATAGGTGCATTCCTGATGTGTACTACACCAGAGCTCCATCTTATCGCTTTAGTGCGATGTCGAAACGTCGGGGAAATAATTGTTATGTCTCTTTTTAGTTTGGGAAAACCAGAAAAGTTATATTGGAATAAGAACATATAGCATTATCTCGTCTGTGCAAAGGTGAGAGTTGCATAAATAAGAATTCCCAATATTGATAAAAGGAAGATTAGGAAAGCGTCCGAATTGTATACCGAAGTTACAGATGTAGGAACACAGTGAGGAAACCCCCGGCAGCATTGAAGTATAAATTTTTATGAGGCTTTAAAATAAATATGTAATTTTATGGAGGCTACCTTGCGTAGCTTTGCACATTTAACATTTTTTTCTTTTATATTTCATTTGTTTAAATTATGCAAATGAGCTTTATGTAAGATTTCGTATTCAAAGGATCTGTAAATTATTGATTGTCGCCTTGAAATACATTATGCATCGGATTCGTCCAAATGGCTGTACCGATGTGCCTACATTATTTCTTGATTTACTCGTCGATGTTACACGAGTTTCCGCGATCGGGTTTGAATTTATTTAACGGCTCGCTTTATTCAAATTAAATCCCTTTACCTTTATCGGGCGCTCAGCAGAAAGTTAATTGAAAAGGATACGGGGGAAAATTCAGTTTTGATTGCAGTCCGAGAATTCCTCGTCTTCCCCATAAAAATACAATATTTTAATTCCATCCTGTCTGTATGTATCGTTTTTATAACGCTATTTCTTATACAAAAGATCAAAAAAGAGAATCTTTAAATACTTAGATCTTTAATTTCTACAACGGTGCAATGACGAAAATGAAAGCTATAAACTCCACTTACTTTCAATCTCCCAAGAATTCTGTTTACAAAATAGTCATCAACAGCGTATACAGGCCTTTCCGGAACAAAAAGAAACTCCCGCAGCAAACGCACTCGTGTATACCGAGGAATTTTTTTCATTTCGGCGTCGCATTACAAATCCAGATCAATTTTCGCGGGCCGCGGATGAGTCTGAGCTGAGCAATCGGCGCAAGGCCAAGGCCGAGCCGACGATTCTTGCTTATACGATTCGTCCACTATTCTCTTTCTCTGGCAATATTATATCGTACTTTTCTTGTATTCTTAAATGTCTCTTTAACTGCCTCGCTTTCTTTCGTATCTTTGTCAATGATGAAGACTTTTGTAATTTTTCTTTACGTGCAGTTTTTAATGATGATGAATATTGCTGTGAAAAAGTATAGATTATGCGAAATGTTCTGTTGGAAATGCAGATTTATCTGTTTAATAGTAAAATGTTATCACACCGACTTATTGAGAAACGAAGGAGCGAGTGCCGAAATAAATGATGTGTCACATTGTACATTAGACGAACGATAGCTTAAAATTCTTCCTAAAAGATATTAAAGTGATATCACTTCCCATGACTTTGAGAGCGGAAACCAAGTCGTCGATCTGCACTGAATTTTGAAGAATGGCAGGGGGAAATATTACGTCTATACTGCTGCAGTACGGGGACACTGCAATCATTCGCGGATGTCGATAGCACTCTCGAACCTTGATGCTCACGCAAACACGACGAGGCGATAAAACTCGACGAGAATCGTCGAAAAAAATGGGAAGAGCGATGAGGAACACTGGCGTTATTAACATGCACGCGCAATTGCGAGAGGTCAAAAAAGACAAAACGGCGCACGAAAGGAAAGAATTAATAAAACAAGGACAACAACAATAATCTTTTGCATCACATTTCAAGTGTTGCACAACGAGAGAGCAAACGTATAGTGTAGTCGTCGTCGACGTCTCGTCGGCTTGTTTATGCCATTGCGTCATATTATGCACATGTGTGCATATACCTGCTCTTCATATTTTTTTTTGTTTCGTATCGAATCAGAAGAAAGAGAGAACCAAACGAGTCACGTGCTATCAATTTGTTGCCCTATATATTAATTCACAGATCCATTCACGCGGGTTTTTCTTTCGATACCGAGTGCGTACATATATGGTTTTGCGAATTTCGAGCGCGATTGATTGGAAGAATGCGAAATTTTGTATCGATTGTTATTTAATGCTGAAATACTTATTCGCGGTAATTAAAACATTACTAAGTGGATATGCACTTGGCATCCTTTTTCTATTTATTAATTTACGCTTTTAGAAGAGAATCTCATTTTGTTATTTTAGTATAATCTTCACTCACGGGATACTAAATTGATGGAGCAATTTAAAAAGGCGATCGGGGGGGGGGGGGGCAATTTCAAAATTCTCATTACAACGTGCGCTGCATTTCACTCGGTGTTTGCGTTGCACAGAGGGAATTACAATATTATTGTACTAAGTTGCTTCGTTATTATCATTGTCCCGCTTGCTTCATGCCTGCACTACGCTGCAAACCCTCTCGCCTTAGAATATACACACGGAGAAACGAACAATTACGCTCTTTTAGAGCAAAATACTTTTCATTTGTTTTTTAAGGCTCACAGATTAAAACTTTTCTCAAAGAACACGTACTACCACCGCGAGTTCGTATAATTTTCCAGAACGACATTTCTCTCTCTCTCTACAGGCGTGATTTAACATTTTCGTAGAAACTCGATATGAAGCCAGCGGCGATTACTCAACAAACCGCCGTTTAAAAGAGAGAAAAATTTCGCTGCATTAGAAGCGATGTGTGAGTACAGAATCGCGATGTAGGCCAGTCGAAAATCGAACTCCCTCTCGCGAGCGCGCCTTTTTTCTCATTCAGCGCCTATACAATGAATGAATGAATGAAAAAAAATGTATATATAGAGAGGAACGAGTTGTGGGAGTGCACTTCGAATTTCCAACTTACGCCACTGCGCTGCCTGCCGCTGCTGCTGTGGACGAGCAGCAGCAGAGGGAATCGTTCGCGTGAATCAGTGTATCAGCCGGAAGTCCGGCCCACGAGTTCCGGCCTCGCGCGACTCGTCGTTGTCACACACTCATACACAGAGACAGCCGGAGACTTGTCATTCGTTCTCTCTCTCTCTCATTCTTTTTTTTTTGTTGTCTTTTGATGCGGTGTTCCCTCCGTACAGAGAAAGACTATACAGGGATATATGACACGTCAGCGATCAAGTCGAGCTATCCCGAAAAACTAACGCAGCTGGGGCGACACTTTTCTCTTCTGCGTTAATAAGTGCCTGGCTTTTTCTTGGATGCATGCAGTGAGGATGTGGATGTGGAGACACAATACAAAGGACTGTTGTTGAAATTGTAGTATTAGGATTGGTTTTATCACTCTTCAGCTTTTCTACGCGACTTGCTTGGCTTTGCAGTTAAGATTTTTTGGAGCAGACGATAAAGTTGTTGGCTGGAAATATTACACGAAGATTTGAAACACTTTTTATTATGGATACAAAGTTTATGACAACGTCGCCACTGAATAATGTTTGTATGTTAAGATAAAATGTATATAGTTTTCGGCAATTTGAAATCGGTACAGCAATTTTTTGGATTTTTAATTATCAAAGCTACTCGTTTCATTGCTACATTTATGATTTGATAACAGGAAAAATTGAATGGCATATTTGATAAGCAGCTATTATCATTGGCTTTAGAGGCCACAGGACTCACTCAATTAAAGACGATAATTTCCTTTTTTTTAATATCGCAACGAGATAACATTCCTACATTATATACATGGTGTGAATTCTTGTCATTCATAAGCACTGCTCCATTCCATTGAAAATTTATTTATTATAAACTGCACAAGCACGTTAACATAAAATAACTACATTAATTAAAATAGAACTGAATGCACCATAAAAAAAATTATATCCCAACGCATTGTCATTCTAACCGTACGTCAAAGCAGCAATTATAAAGACAATATATCAACATTATCATAACTCGATCCATCGCTCATATACACAATAAGAAAGTCAACAACGAATCATAAATGAAATCATTCACTTATTTGCCAATCAAACGTATGCGCGACAGATGCATAAACAGCGAATGGCAGTGAGTTTATATGACATCCCCGTTTGGCCGCATACGTTAAACTCGCGCTGAATCACTGCACATGGCGAGCAAAAGGATTTTCGGGGCAACAGCGGGAGTCGCGCGTATATAATATATATGTGTGTGTGTTAGGGGGGCCGAAGGCTCTCGAACCGCTCGGGATGCAGATGTCACCTATACGTGCGCCCTTTTGAAATGAAGATGTAGCGCGTATGTTATGCGGACTGATCCATTCTTTTGGGATCAAACAAGCGGAGATGGGTTTGTTGAACCGATGATGGCGGCTCGATGACTTTTTAAGGCGAGGGTGTCTGACACCGAATGCATATGTGATTTTACGATTACTTTTCCGATGGCAGAGAACTGAGTAAATGTTGATGTAGGAGAACATAAGAAAGTTTTGTTGACTAAAGATGATTCTCGCATCAGTTAACAATTTATTCGATTATGTGCGATGAAATTTTGTACAACGAATTTGATTAGATTTTGCGATGATATAAACTTATGAATAATGCATAAAAGTAAATCCATTAAACCGTAAACGTTTTCTGCATTACAGATCGACTATCCGGATGTGCACAGCGGTAGGATGCATCGACCTCCGCAGGCCCATCCCATCAGCGACCATCGGCAGGTCAATCTGGTCTTCGAGGACACGGTAAGCTTGCTCTCTTCTTCTCTATCTCTGTCTCACTCGCGAGTAAAACGTTTTTCCTCACTGGCCCATCTCGGAAAATGCCAAGCCCAGTAGGACGTATCCTTCGATTCCAAGTGCTAACATTGTCTTCTCTCTCTCGCGGTGACAAAGGATATATCGAGTCTGTAAATCTCGCCTGTCTACGGGACCGACACGAACTCTGGCTCATGCTGTTGCTGCCTCTTGAATCTTTCAAAGGATGCTTTTCTTTCCGTGGCATGGTTTCACGACTCGTCGATTGTTTCGCTTTTGATCGACCCAGTGACGAAGGATTGTGGGATTTTAAAGCAGGAGCTTCGTTGATTGAATTGGCGTGCAGTGTCTTGCGCTTCAGTTTGATGGGGTTTTGTTTGTTTTGTACTTTGTGCGAAGCAATAGTTTTAATTAAACAAAAATTTAATTGGATAATATTTAATGAAACAGGGATTAGGATTAATGCAATACTCTATATTTTAAAAAATATATATGTATATATTTAAACACTTTAGGATTTGCGCAAAGTCAAATCTCGAATCCGTCACTCTGCACACTTTCTTCCTCTTTCACTCTCTATCGTTCCATTTCGCTTCGCTGAGCTTTGTGAACGTTAATACCAATCAGAAAGCGACGTAGATTTGAAACCTTATTTCTTTTTTCTTCTTCCTCTCTATATCTATCTCTCTCTTTCCTATTTCTCTGCTACTGTCGCGAGCGTCGCGAATCTTGTACGCTCGGCGTTAGCAATGAGCTTATTCCAGGTGATCGATCTATCTAGTCCCGTTGATCCTTAAGAAGGTTTGAGTTTGATGGGCGGGTACGCCGGGTTATATAAACAGTCGAGAGATATTGCATAGCGCGGAATTGGGTAGTTTTTCCCAATTTCGATTGAGACTTGAAATGTTCCGATATTTTGACGTTGATTTGTTGACTTTTGAGTTTTTATTCGTTAATATACACTTTTTAATAGTTGAGATTGGAAAGCGTCGTAAGATCGTGAGAAATAATTTCTTTATGGAATATATAATTCAAAGAAAAATTCATATGAATTGCTTGATATACCTGTTACCGACAATCGACAAGCGAACGAATTTTTTGCCCATCAGTATTTCTTGCTCAATTATTGTAATTGAATAAACGAACTGACGCTGAAATAATCTAATGAAAAACGTTCATTCGATTCCCCTGATACTAAAAAAGATTATTTCGCGAGTATATGATTCTGAGAGGTGAAGCAAATCCATTAGATTGATTTTTTTACCTGCGCACGCAAAGCGACAAAATAGAGTCCAAGGAGTTTATTAGAGCGAAAAATCGCTGTTAGAGAGGAGAGAAAAAAAGTGGCGATTCACACTATTGACAGGATATATTCGGCGAGGAGAGGAGAGCGAGAGCGAGAGTCTCGATAGAGCGTAAAATCGCTTAGAGCGAAATTTGCTCTGTGTATTTTTGGGTCAGCCCATGCACCATTCTTCTCGATAGCAATGAAAATTCACAATACCCCGCGTGCAACACACCTTCCCTCTCTCTCTCTCTTTCTTTCTTTCTCTGCAGCACCAGCAAAACTACAACGATTACGTTTTCTACAAACTACTTCGTGCCTCCGGCTACTATACAATTACGCGGGATATTCGAAGCAATCGTCCTGCACGTAAAAAGAAATCATGATGTTGAGCAATCGTCTATCGATAAAATCATTATCTTCTTGTAGCGGATAAAACTTTCCTTTTTACACACAGCTGCTACTATGCGATCGAAGCTTTTTAGGGATTCAAAAGCGACAGAGCGAATGTTTAATCATGTATAATTGCAGTGCTGTGCGCAGAATAAAATAAAATCCCAGGCACTGCTAAAAAGCCTTATCAATTTCATAATGTTCGCTCGGTATTTTGCAGTACATTTCACTTGATTCCTTCTCTGCCAGACATAAAACGACGCGCAATAAAAACAAAAATATACTCGCTATATATATATATATATATACATACACAAATAATCTAAGCTATATATATATATATATACATACACAAAATGAAATACCGATACCTCAGCTTTTATCTCCTATATATTAAAGTACTCAACGACCGGCGAACAAGTCAATCGCGAAATTTCCTAACCGCTAAAATTCCAAAACTGTCTCCAGTGGCACACACAAGACACTCACCTTTCTCCCCCAAGAGCAAAAAAAAAACGAACCCAAGAAACAGAAAAAGACTGGAAACATGTGCTGTGGCGCGGCAGTGCACGAACTCCGAGCGAAACCGGACAATCGTGTAGCCACACACTCACGTGCACACACACATGGCAATCTCTCTGCACTATAGTGTATCGAGTGACGGAGAGTCCGGTGCACTCGCGCGCTGCCACGGAATCGTATCGGCCTCGCCGCGCGTTCCGCTCGTGCGCATCCCTCTCTTGCGACTCTGGCCGTGCAGTATTATATATGTACCTATATAGGACCTCTTTTATATATATATATATATGTATAAAAGCCCGGAAGGAGAGAGAGAGAGAGAGAGAGAGAGAAAGAGATAGCTACAGGTGGAGATCCTAAGGCACACCTTTTTCGAGGATGCGATCTGTTTTCCGATTGGTTCGTCGTGACGTTTAGATTTTTCTTTTTTTTCTCGGTTGATTCACGTTTTCGATGCATGGCTCGGTGCGGATTTGCATCTGGCATTGATTGCTCGCGCAACGATAGATTGGGCGACTGTTTATATGATGTGATGCCTGTTTTGCAAGCGGTGGTTCCTCCGATCAGTTTAGCCCGATATAAATCATAGTCTTGTTTAGCATATTTGATTTTTCATGTGCACCATTTACCGCAATCTTGATGTGAAACTTGTATACAATGGTGGCCTTCTGACACGTGAACTTTCTTATTTTCTTATACAGTTAAAATTTCCTGTTCCATTGCAAACCAAACTCCAGAAAGACATGCACCCAAAACAATAAATTCTACGGAGCACTTTATTTGTATAAGCCCCGGCATTAAAATATATCGAAAAAATTTCGTCAGCGACGACGAAGATGCTGCAACGCGGCACACACACATACGGGGGTCGAGCGCCAAAAAAAAAAAGCAGAGGAGCCAGTGCCGAGGACGCGGGCTAAAGCGGGACTAAAGAAAAAGGAAAACAAAACAAAAAAGAAAAAATAAAGGACGTATGAAAAAGGCTTTTACGAGCGTACGCGACGGTGGGATCTTTAACGACTGTTTACAGCCGCTTGCCATCCGCACAGGAAAGTGCCGCGTCTCTCTCGTCTCTTCTTCCCCCGCGTATATACGTCATATCTTCCTCGTTCCTCTTTCCCTCTCTCTCTCTTTCTCCCTCTTTATGCTATATTGTGCTCTTCCTCAGCACCTCAGCTGTCTTTCTCCTTAATTTTCTTCGCCTCCATCCTCGCTTCGCCTTCTCGTCATATTTCTGCACCGTCGCTGCTGCTTTTGCGTCTTTTATACATTCAGCGCAAAGTGTAAGGCGGCGTTCGTCTGGAGGAAAATCGTTGTTGTGGGGAAAATGTCGTAAGTTTTGTGATACTGCGCGGGGTTAGCGAGCTTGAGTTTATGAACGCGGAGTGGAAGAGTTTGGGGGTGTTGCACGAAGATATGGCGTTATTTTTAATAATGTAGTGACAGGGAGCTTGCGAGTTTGTTGATCTTTTAAATATTTAAATTGTTTTGACTGTAAAGTTTTTATATGAAATGTATAGGAGTTCAGCAGCAACAGATACTTAACTTATGCGTTTATCGATTAAATTACACAGCCGACCGCAACATTTAAATGACATGTAAAAAAGGCGTTCGAGTCTCAAATTAGCATAAATAAATTAAGAAGCCGTATAGCAAAAGTCAGAGTGACATCCATACATCAGCATCACTTTTTTTCTGATTTCCGCGCTATTTCTAGTTATGAGTGCACAGTGAACTCGTCACATTTATTTTAGATATTCAAAAAGACTCGTGGTCCCATTGTAAGACAAACGATTCACTTCTTTCCTGCATATGTCGCAAACACCCACGAAAAAAAGCGCCACGCTCATTTTGACGTCAATGTTAATGTCAATTAACCGCGCCAAACATCATCACATTGTTTGTTGCGAGTCTTTGAAAGCGCCTTTTACGACCGAACTAAGTATATATAAAGGGCGCGTGCGGCCGAATGAAAGAAAAATATATCTTTAACGATAAAGTCGCGTCGGAAGATTGGTATATACGCGTTGTATTAGCCAATGCACCTAGTTGGAAAATAAATGAAATCCAAACGAGGCAATTTCGCTTCGCGGTGCGAAAATAAGCCGTAAAAGTTGCGCACTATTATTTTCGCCGTCCGTCAATTTCATCTTTTACAATTCAATTTTCTCCGCGTCTCTCGCGGGCAAATGCGCGTCTCTCTCTCTTACTCGCTCTTTCATCAGGAAAATTTCCATTTTTATTTGTGCATCGCTATCACCGCAGAGGCGATCGTCTCTCGCCGAACGACAGAGGTAAAAAACCGAATCGCGCAAACACACACGCACATGACTGGTGGCAGCTTTGGTCCAAATTATTAAGCATATATCCGGTCCGCGCCGTAAAACTCGATCTTCCATAATAACACTTTATCTACTTTCCACGACTCGCCTCGCTCTCTCTCTCCCTCTCCCTCCGTGATAATAAAACGCGCGCGCGTGCATCGACGCTAAATTGAATTCCCGCGCCTTTTGTTCGGCGACGTCGCTCTTCTTGATATGCGCGCACACCGAAGCCCCGCGGTTTAAATGTATGTGGTATATATTTTCTTCTGTTGGCATCTGTTTCTTTGCCGCGGCTCTCATCGCAGCTCTCCCTCTTCTCTCGCGCAACCTTCTCGTTTTCATCCCCTTGCGCGCGCGCGTGTGCACGAGCCGCTGCTTTATATTTTTTCCAGGCGAGCGCGAGGAGCTATGGAAGCAGCAGCAACGGCGGCGGAAACCCTTTTCAATATTTGAATACGCGGAGAAGTGGCTTCGTTACGCGCGCCGCGGCGCTTCCATGCTCTTTTCGTGCAGGTCGCCTTTCCTCTCGCGGTGCGAATGTCGCTTTGGTCAAAAGAAAATATTGTGCGCGCCGTCGTCGGGCCTTTTCCCTAATTATATATATATATATATATATATATATATACACATATATACGTTATATTCAAGACCCTCGTTGTGCAAGTTTAATGCGCAGGCTCGTTAATGTCATACGTCTCTCGCTGATTTTCACGCGTCACGGCGTAAATTTTCTGCCTCTATTCGCCGCGTTAGCGTCTGAAAGGACCGGCTAAAGTGGTTATAAACAAACGTTTGTGCAGCGCTATACACTTTCTTTCGCAGTTCCAAGGTTACTTTCGCGAGACGCGCACACTTTAATCGCAAATTGACATTCGAGTCACGTGCAATAGGAAATAATACTATTTCCTATATATTTTTGTTTGACATTCAAATTAGCAGTTATAATTTGGCTATTGTATTGCAGAATCTATTAAGTTTTAATTAATAAAGAGAGGAATTAGCGTGTAATTGAATGAGTTTAAAATGGGCCAATTACAAGCAGTTGAGGCGCGCAACAAGAGAGGAAGAGAGAGCGAGAGAGACTCTCGAGGCTCGTTAGGAAGAATTTTCCACTAGACGGAGATCAATTAAATCAATTTAAATCACCTTTTCCGCCGCTAAAGCCGAGGAGCAGCCTCGCCTATTATGTATATATGACCATTTGAATCTTCAACAAATGGATTCACTCGTCCCACCTTCTCTCTCTCTCTCTCTCTATATATATATATATATAACGTATCGCTCTGAATATAAATCAATAAATGCCTCATGCGTGTAATAATGACAGTCGCGTCGGAGAGGCTTAAAGATCCCGCGCGCACGCGAGATGAAGCGAAACAAAGTGGCCGCAATGCTTGCATGTGTGTATGTGTATATCTCGAATGTACTTTATGGCGTTCTCATTTCGACAACTCTCGACAGATTTGTTATTTATCTCGGGTACAACGTAACCTCATTAACAAGTACACAGTGACTTATGCATTTGTTTCTTAGCTTTTTAACGATAATGGCCATGTTGTATAATTTATTTGCCATGCGCTTTAAATATATTTTCACTTCGCAAACTGCATGGCTATGGTGTATAATTATTTTTTACGTGATAAAATGCCTGTAGTAAAGTGATGAGAGGGATATGTTAGTCAGCGAGTGTTAATCTACCGAGAACATTCGGAATATCTCGGGGTGGTTGGATTGGATTGGCCCAACACGGGGTTTATAACCCTCGATGAGTCACACTTTCGTTGCCCTTTTATCGATTACCGGCATCATGACCTATCTCCCCTCCAATTGGAATTACATTCAGGCTATTAGTGCTCTTACTTACTCAGCTTACATTTATAGATACAAGTTTAAAAACAAAAAGTCGATGCTACATTTGCATCGCGTTTAAATCGTAAACGATGAGGGACCTTTTCTATCAGGCCGAGCAATTTGTTGAGCTTCGCCGATGGTGAGTCATACGCACCGAGGCATAAAAGGCATCTTTATCGATTTACGGTCACCCCTAAATTGCAGGCTGCACGGCCTTACCCTCAAATTCAGCGTTTCTTCTTCTTCTGCGTGCAGCTCTCGCTTCGGAAACCACTTTGGATTGTTTACGCTATTTATAAAAGCCTCTTTAACTCTATGACGCATTTATTTTGTCTTTAGTTTTTATAGCCACGGCGTACATTCGTAGTTTCTCGTGCGAGTGTTGTGTCTATTCCCAATGAATATCTTGCGATTGTTTACATACAAAATTAATTGACATTGTTTCTGAATTAACTTTAATAGTCATCATCCATTTTGAAGAACAAGCATAAATTCTGTATACATTTTAACAGCCATAAAATTGTTTCTTTTGGCACTGCATCACAAAGAGATTAGCTTCGCAAGGTTCGAGCCAAAAAAAAGTTTGGAGCGCCCATTGGCTCGTCTAAAATTTGTCCTGCACCGCGACTTCACGACTGTATATATACATATCGAGTGTAAATTTCTGAACCTGTTGCTCCTATGCAGGTCACCAAACTAGCAAACTCCTCCGTGCGGCGTACAAAAATAAAGCCTCTTCTCGATCTGGAATTCTTGTCCTGGCACCTACCTCCATTCTACACAACACAGTCCGCAAAACAAATCCATATACACGCGCGCTGCAGCAGGTGCTTCTCTCGACTCAGGATACACCTATATGTATTCTCGGCGAGTCGCGCGTGTGCATCGCTGCATGATCGCCAACGACAGCAACACTTCTCTTTCTCTCTCTTCCTCGACGAGCTTTCGGAGACATATATAGTAAAGTCAAAGCAAAGCGCTGTATTACAGAGAGTATGAATGAACAAGAAGAATCAAGAGAGTTCTGACCTCCTTGCCTCTCTCTCTCTCTCTCTCTCTCTCTCTCTCTCTCTCTCTCTGTTACTCCCGCCTCTTTATCTTTTATTTAGGTGCGCTGGAGTCGATCTTCTTTCTCGCTCTTTGCCTACATGGCATGCCAGGCAACGCTCGAGCTGCTTCCTTTCTCTATTATAAGCATACAGGAGATATGTGTGTGTGTGTGAGAGGGGCACACAGGTGGAAGCGCTTTAAGAAATTAAAGCCTGTGTTGGGTGCGATTTGTTTAGTAGGCGCACACCGGGGACTGAAAAATAATCTCTCGCCTGGGTTTGTGTGTGTTCGTGTGTGTTTGTGCAATGACTAATGCTCTGGAGCGGATGAGATATTGCACTCGAGCTGCTTCGGCTGCTTCACGATGAGAAAGTGATTATATTGTATAATTTGGTAGCGATACATTTTTTAATTGAGTTGACGAGAAATTAGTTTGCAATAATGCCATTTCGGTTATATGCGCTTACACTGTAAAATTTGGTATTTGTATACCCGCAGTATACGGTTCGAGAGCGATTGATAATAAGAAAGTTGTGCAGATGCGACATCGTTACACAGAAGAAGCTATATAGAATAGAAGCCTTGATACTTTCGTTTGCGAGCTATTTTTATTGCGGTATTAAATTTTGCAGGTGGTTGAATCTCAACTTTTGTAATGAAGACTCTTTTCTCTCTCTTTCTCTCTCTGGCCCGTTGTATTCATTCTTCAGCTTCGCTTCGGCCATTTACTTAATGTATATCTTTTTCCTCTTCGTTTAAACCATAGCAATTTACGCGTTCTATCACTGCCTCTCTCTCTCTCTCTCTCTCTCTCTCTCTCCGTCATTTACTTGCGGTATTCCCTCCCTAACTATTTCTATCTCCTCTCTCTCTCTCTCTCTCTTACATACACTTTCTGTTATTCCCATTATCTCTCTACGTCATTTATCCTCTCTATATACCAGATCTTGTTCTTTTGCTCCTTAACAATTTCGCGTTTCTCTCGCGTTCCTTCCTCTTCTCTCTCTCCCGCAA